>ML791030.1:193368-213952 GCA_009831015.1 Picea engelmannii
AGAGAGAGAGGATGTGATTTCAAAGTGTGCATAGGGAAGAGATGTACTAGAGGTGTGTGCAGAGAGAAGAGAGGAAGTAGAAGAATACACCGTGATAACTTATGATAGAGTAGTAGTAGAAGATGCCAAATCCTAATGGAAGGTTAGAGACAAGAATAATTTGGAGGAACATGCAAATGATGCTTTAGATAGTGAGTATTCCCCAAGTAAAGTTCATGATGACTCCACTGAAAGTGAAGATACTTTAGTGATTGTAGAACTATTAGCACAGACAAGGATTGAAGAATTTTCTAGATCCATTGAAGAAGTTGGAGAAAATGAATTTGATCAAACCCCTTACAAGCAGTCTAACAAAAAAAGAAGAAATTTCAATAGTTATAGAAGTTAGAAATATAATTCAACAAAGAATAGGAGTAGTCACGACAAATGTAGGTGGAATCATAGTAAGAAATTTGATTTTTTTAATGACAAGAACATCAACTAATACAATTATTAGACTCCCCATGTTCTATAGAACTAGGAGGGATGATGCCAAGCAACACAAATTCATGTGTGAAGCAATCTAGATTATGAATAAGATGATAGACGAAGAATAAAGGATTGTGAAGTTGGAAACCTCTTTTAGAGATAGATATTTGCAATGGTACATGAAGTACAAAAGCAATGTACCATAAAGACAAACCAAAGGCCTAAATGAGATAAAGAATGAATCGATTAAGGAGTTTAAAAATCCCAAGTATGAACAATAATGATTTGTAGAGTTGATGGAAATAAAGTGGAAGAAAAATTCAGGGATTGATCAAAGATTTATAGATTTGTTGGGAAAATAGACATTCCAAAGCTAAGATGTCTAGCATAAAGAGTGGTTCATTGTAGGACTACTCCCCCATATTATAATTATCTTTAATCAACATAATACATCCACATAGGTTGAATCCTTAAATATTGATATAATCATTGAAACCACTGGGGGATATGTTCAGTCAGCCTTAGGGTTGACGTAGGTTCAAAATCAATTGGATGCCCTGTCTAGTCAACTGCAAGATATGGCCAAGTGTAAGGCTGTAAGAGAGAATGTATAGGGTACTTTAGGTAGAATAGAGGGTCACCAAAGAAATGAATGTCTAGTGTTGCCTAATTAAACTACCACTGGTACATCAAATCCTTTCCTAGAAAGAACAAATCCAAAACTATGTGAAACCTATAAGTAATGGGGACACGAGCCACCTCAATGCCCCATGCTATAGAAATACCAAATGAACACCAACACACCATTTTTTGATTTTTGTAAATCTATTTTGAATGACATAAATAATTTTAAGTCGCTATAAGAAGAAGCATACCATTTTTACACATAGGGTGCATGGGTCAACTGATAGCATGACCAAGGGAAAAGGAGGATATGGTGAACTTCCTACTTTCTTTAATTGTGGAGAAGCAGGGAAAATTTCACATCATTGTACTAAACCCCACACAATGTGTGGACATTTCCATAATACCGAGTACAATATTGAAGAATGTTCTAAATTGATGGAGAATTGGGAAGAGAAATGGAGGGTGAAAATGGTCACTATAGAGCCTTGAAGGGAAAAATATAGTCAAGTATCTATAGTCAATATAGTGACAAGTGGAGGATTAGGGAGTAATGTCCTAGATGAAGACAAAATATCGGTAAGTAAGATTAGAAGAGTTGATCCAACACCACCAAAATTTGATGTAGCTAGACATAAGTAGTTATTACATGATTCTATGGAGACCTTTCAGAATGCACTGATGATGGAGAGGTAAGCACAAACCAACAAGAACCAATACATTTAACTAGAAAACAAAGTAACCTATTTCCTCAAATGTTGCATTAGATTACTTCATGGTGAGAAAATATCTAGGAATTTGACAAAGATTCTAACAAGGTGGATAGTTATGTTAGAGAATGACACTCCTATTTTGGCTCCTCTTCCTAAACAACATGTTATATATGTTAAGATGAAGAGAAGAACATGTATGGAATCTAAAATGAAAATGGAGTTAGGAGGTTATGATTTGGAGGATGTCATGTTGGATTTGGGATATGATGTTAACATTCTTTCGAAGAAGTGTTGGGAGTTGATGGGGAGAGAAATGCTAGTTTGGTCACCTATTCAACTAAGATTAGGAAATATGTATAGGATTTTATCAGAGATTAGATGATGTATAGTTTGACATTAATGGGGTAAATACACTCGTTGATTTTGAGGTGATAGAATAATGGAGGAATATGATCCTTACCTAACTCTTTTGGGATTAGATTAGGCATTAGACAACAACGCAATGCTGAATTTAAAGTAGAAGAAGATGCACTAAGGGTTGTTGCACCTTTGGATCCCACTAAAGGTGAAATATTCATAGACCCAGTCAATGATGAAGCTCAATGTTCAATTTTGGAAATATAGGCAATATTACAACCATAAGAAAAGACTACAAAATTCCTATACAAATGGAGATTTAAGTTGAAGGAGAATATATTCTTTTGATACAAATTCTGAAGATGCAATGAATAGATGGCAGGTAGGATAATAAGAGATGTCCAATAGAAGATTCACATTAATTGAAAAATTCGTGCACTAGATTGGAGATGTGTTGCATGAGCCCTCTAGATTTCATGGTGTTGTATCAATGCATGTGTTTATTGATAAAATGGAGGAATGCATACTAGAAGAGAAAAGAGTACAATCCTTGGATGTGGTGGTGAAAGGAACCCTTGCACACTGGTGGGATAAACAAAGATTTGTTTTTGTATATAGGTGAATGCATCCATAATTAGCCAACCATTATTAACTTATTTCGTGGTTATGGTCCACCTAGTTTCCACAATGACGATGAGAGAAATTTGGTCTCAAATAGTTGACAATCAACTTGATTTGACAACCCTTCATACTCAACCGTTGTGAAGCAACTTCACTTTTAGGTAGGGTGTGTTAGGATCCAATCTTAACCCCTCTTCATGGGTCATTAGTTAGTAGGATATGCTTTCTATGTAATAAAGGACAACATTAATTAATAAGGCCTAATAAATAAAGGAGAACATGTCAATGTAAGAAGACCTAATAGAAGCTTCCACTTCTAGAAAGATCTTCCTCTAGAAGTTTCCTTAGAAGGTATAATTAGTATAAATAAGAGTAGGAGGTATTGGATATTTTGTCTTGGATATTAATGTTTTAGAGCTCTGCTCTACTGGAGGTTTCCCACTCGAAGAGGCAAGTGAACATTGCTATCATTAATAAAGGTGCTCTTTCTGGTGTTATTATGGAATTATTATGATATTGTTCTAGATATATCATTGTTGTTATCCCATTGCTTGCTAAATATTTTTGTTTTGCATACTATATTATATATGGAATATTGTAGGGTGCAATGGAGGGACCTCCCAAAAAGATTCAAAGATTGCTTGCTCAACTCATAACTTTCCAATCTTAAAGCAGGGCATCGAAGAAAGCAATATTTATTTTTTGCGTCCCTTATTGATTCTGGATAAGAAAGAACAAACCATTTTTTAACATTGAATTTATTTCTCCATTTTTTATGTCATAGGCTAAACATTCTATGTTTTGACCCTTTTTCAGGGAAATTTTCCGACAATATTTGCTCGAGATCCAACAAGTGATTGTTGGATCTGCAAATCTGAGTGGTTATTTATGTATAATTCAGGTGCCCTAGGGGTTTTCAACACCTTGAATCCATTTTTGCATTAAAAAATGCAATTTAAACAACAAAAAATTGTGTTTTCGTGCAAATTTAAGTCATCGGATTCCAGGGAAAAGGACTAAAACGTAGAATAGTTAGTCAACGCCATTTTTTATTCTCACTAAAGACGGACCATTATTGACTTTTTACGATCGGTAAATTTTTCTTTCACATTATCCGCTCTATAAAAATGATCAAAATAATTTAAACCACATAAATTCAATTCTATACTTGCCTCCCAAAAATATAGTGGGGGCAGATTTAAGCCATGCCCCTTATTCATGGTTTCTTGAATAAGTAATGTATAAGATAACCGTATTCTCATAACTAAGTAACTAAACTATATGATTTTAATAAAATATAATTTATCAATTAAATATTAAATTAAATTTAAATAATTAATTATATGATTTTAATAAATTACAATTAATTAATTAATTATTACTTATTAAATTTAATATTTTAATTTATAACGTCTTGTTGTAGTCATATTTTTTATTTATAAAAATAAAAATTACAAATAAATAATTTGTTAAATTTGACATAACTAATAAACAAGAAGAATTTTGCAGCTCCTCAATTAGAAACCACTACTCTTGAAATATTGTATTGGTAGCTTTTATCATTGACGCCCTCCTTTTCCAATCAATCTGTTGGAAAGCCTTGCTTCGGCTCTTATATCAAAATAGAGAAAACAAGAAGAGTGTTTCACACACAATTTTGACAATTCAAATCGTACTCTGATATTTTGCATTAACATGCAACAACTATTTATTACATGAGTGGATTTTGTTAAGGGATCACTTTTAAGCTTATATTCATCCACTTGGAAACCTTATCACTATCAACTTTATCCTTATCCTTACAAATCTATTTTTCAATTATCTCTAGCAGCATTAAAATCCTTTATTAAATCCTCTATGAAAATATTAATTTTTGTTATAAGAAAACAAGCATCTTGATCCATGGTTGGCTATGAGGTTTATCCCCCCGCGCAATGCTCCCTGAGGCATAGAACCTTGGGCGGGGGCTGCAGGCCTCCCCTCCCCCTTCCCCCTTTTCTTGTTACTGCAATCTATCTCGTTTCCCCGATTCAGGTTCTCATGCTAACTTTTCCAGTCCCTCTTTCCGTTCTCCTCCTCCCTATGGCGACGTACTTAGGTCGGACCTCGATGGTGCCCGCGTGCCCATCACGTGGGCCGGGAAACATGGCAGACTCAGATATATATGAGGTGGATTATGAAGTCAGTCCCACAGGTCCCTTTGCCTTTGCATCACACAAATAGTTCTTGGAATTGATCCAACTCCCTTTCTCGGGCCATCACACATTTTCGCAATTAATCAAAGGCTCTGTAGACAATAGTTTTGAGCATATCAGGCTTTCCAATTCCCATGTCGTCTCTCCAGGCACTCGGCCCTCTTCACCCCTCAAGTGGCATAATATTTGCATCCCACTATCTTCTTCCCCTAAGGAGAAGGGTCATATTCCTGCTATTTCATGAACGAAAGAAAATAAGGGTTTTACTGGCAAAGGGGATCAACCTGTGCATAAAAATTCAGCTCGATACTTAAAGGAATGTAGGGGTTCTATGAATATGGTGTTTGGAGATGACATTCCCCTTTGTGACATTCCTCAGCTAGTGGGGAAAACTCTAGTTGGAAGTTTTGTTGGTAAAATGTCGGGTGAAAAACCCTCACAGGTTGGATGATTAACCCGTGGAAACCCCTAATTAGCTACACCCCAAAGGTCCATGTTATGTCAAGAAACCATATTTCTTTTAGTTTCCTTTCAACTAAAGACTGCGATGAAATTCAAAAATAGAACTAGTCCTGGGGTCTGTCCGGCCTTACCCTAAAACCCTGGATAGTAGATTTCAACCCCCTTAAAGAATCCATGGTATTAATGAAGGTATGAGTGATTTTACCTGGTTTGCCCTTGGCCTTTTGGTCTAGAGAAGATTTGGAAGATATTGGCAACAAACTGGGATCTTTCGTCAAGCTTGAACCTATTTGGGACTCGAAAAAATACCGTAGATGGGCCTGGTTCATGATTGAAGTTGATGTAAGAGAAGGGTTAGTAGGAAACATCCAACTGGTCTATGCTGGAATTACTTGGCACAAGAAGGTAGACTACTAGATACTACCTTTCTGGTGCTACGAATGCCACAAAATCGGCCATATGATCCCAATGTACAAGAATTGCACCATTGCAGCAAGCTCTTGCTAAAATTTGGAAAACCAAATCCACAATTAGAAAGAAGGACTCAGTCGAGGTCGTCTCGGTGGAAGGAAAAAATGAAGATATTCCTCTTGATAGCGTCAAAGTGGACGTCTCCAACCAAGTTATGGATGTCTTGGTTAAAAAAGTTTCCGAAACAGGTATGGCTACTTCGTCCCCATCTCAATCTTCTCTTTTTGATATGGGTCTCCTTTCCTCTAACCCCCTTCCCTCTGCTCCCCCCCTTCCCCCATGTCCTCTCCCTCTCCCATAGTCCCCCCTTCTTTTTCCTCTCTCCCGAGTTCATGGGTCACACATTTGATTATGGAAAAATTTCCCTCACGAGAACCCTCCTCCCCCCCCTCCCCAGGATAGACCCCTTTCCTACCCCTTCCTCCCCCTCCTCCCCTAGAGTTTCCTCTACATACCCTCCTGAATTATCCAAAATCGTCTTTCCCCATACACCCTCCCCTAAAGCCTCCATCTCCCCTCGATTCAACATATATGCTTTGATATTCAAAGCTTGAGGGCCGAGTCCCCCTCCCCTTCCATAGAGGTTTGTCTCTTGAATCTCCTCCTCATGCCTAGGTAGGCAGGAAATCCTGTATTTCGAAAGCAAAAGAACAAGATGTTGCAAAAATCCGCAAAGGAACCCAAGCGACCATCACCAGGGCCCTTAGAGAAGGGAAAGCCCTTCCGTCGAAGGAAAAATTATCTTCCTCTCCTTCAACGCGTGAGGGGTTGGGGGTGCCCCAAAGAAGCTATCCCTCAAAGGTATGCTCCTAATCCTAAAGTCGAATGTTATCATGATATAAGAGACAATGTGTTCAGGAAACAAAGCTAGATAAATTTTTAGTCCTTGGCTTAGGAATTGGTCTTTCAACACTATTGATGCTTCATGTCTCTCAGAAGGTCTACTTACTAGATGGAGCCCTAATTTTCAGGCCCTGCCCTCCTCAATTGTCCACACGACAATTTCAGTTAATTTAAAACATAAGAATAGTGATATATCCTTCTCAGTGGTTAATATCTACGGTCCCTATTTTGATAGGACCTCCTTTTGGGAGGATTTGATTTATGCAGGTGTTTTTTCATGACCCTCTTTTGGTGGCAGGTGGTGATCTAAATTTCATCCTCTCCTTGCGAGAATTTTGGGGAATGCACCCCAGGGAAAACAAGCAAAGCAGTTTTTTCTTATCTTTTTTAGAAAAGGCTAGATTGGTGGATATTGAACCTGTGAAGCTCTCCCCCACTTGAATAAATTTCAAAACTGGTAATGAGGAGGTTGCAAAAATACTGGACCATTTTTTAATCTCCGAGGCCCTCCTGAATTTGGGATCTTCTTTCAGGTCATGGGTAGAGGTGGGAGGTATTTCAGACCATCACCTTGTCTTCTTATACTGTTATTTAGGCTTTGAGTCCCCTCCTTAACCCCTAAAATTATGCCAGTCCCAGATCACAGAGGAATATTTCAAGAATCTCATTCTCACCTCGTGGGTCAAACTCTCCCCTCTGAACCCTATCCCTCTCATGATGCAGTTTGCTAAAAATATTAAGACTCTGAAAAGAGCCATACAAAAATGTCTCCCCCTTTGGAAGTCCAAGAGGGTTCGTTTAATACGAGACACAAAAAAAGCATCGTTGAGGCCCTTATAAAGTTAGAGGAGAGCCCCCTTTCCAACGAAAAGTTACTAGAATTAAGAGAGTTGGAGGATAAATTATCAAAGTGGATCAAAACAGAAGAACAAGAATGACACATTAATAGTAGGCCTCTCTGGATAAAAGAAGGAGATAATAACACCAAGTTTTTTCATCAGTTTGCAAACTATCGAATAAACCTCAACACAATCTGGGAAATCAAGGATGAAGAAGGAAATGTGGCAGTTTCTATTGAGGACAAGGAAAATCTTGGAGTAAGATTTTTTAGTAATCTCTTTTCTGCCCCCCCTGGCCGCCCCATCTAAGAAATCATGGAGGTAGTGGGAAATTCCACTACTATGTTTTATGAAGAAATGAATCTATCCTTGGAGGAAGAGGTTACAGAACCAAAACTAAGGGCTGCGATGTTCTCTATGAAAAATGGAAAAATCCTAGGCCCATATGGTGTCACGGTGGAATTATTTAACGAATTCTATGACCATTTGAAGAACGATCTATTATTGGTGGTAAGAGAATCAAAAAAGAAAGGAAGACTTCATGGTCCTCTCAATGCCACCTTCCTATGCCTTATCCAAAAAAAACAATGCCCCTCCTCATTTGAAGATTACAGACCGATTGCATGATGCAATGTTATATACAAATCAAACTCTAAGATTATCTCTAGAAGACTAAGACCGATGCTAAATGATTTCATAGGGGAAGAACAATTTGGTTTCCTTCATAATAGACAGATTCATGACGCAGTTTCCATCGCACAAGAAGTGCTCCACTCTGTAAAAAAATGAAATCTTAAGGCAATCATCCTAAAATTGGACCTCTCCAAAGCCTATGACCGAGTAAATTGGACCTTTTAGTGGATGGACCTACTCCAAATGGGTATGTGCTTAAAAGCAGTTAATTGGATAATCGGGTGCATCCAAAGTGCTTCCTTTGTTGTCCTTATCAATGAAGTCTCGTCCCATTTCTTCAAATCATCTAGAGGTATCTGATAGGGTTTCCCCCTTTCTCCCTTCTTATTCCTGATTGTTGCAGAAGCACTTAGCATACTGATAAAAGAGGCTCATTCCAATGGCCTTCTGTGAGGAATCATGGTCTCAGAATCTGAATCAGTGACTCATTTTTTATTTGTAGATGACATCTTTTGCAGCTTTTTTAGTTCTCATAGGAACATGAATTCCTTCAAAACTATTTTAAACCTCTTCTGCATCGCAACAAGAATGAAAGTAAACATGGAAAAATATTTTTTAATTCTTAATCATTGCACGACAACAAAAGAATTCTCCATCACCAGCTCCTTTCCTACCCAAAGGAAACCTCTTTCTAATGGACTCAAGTACTTGGGCTTCAACTTAAAACTAGACATTTATAGGAAAGAAGGATGGATTTGGCTAATCATAAAAGTTGAGGCCCGAATATCGATTTGGGTCAATAGACTCCTATCAAGTGGCAGAAGACTAGTGCTAATTAAAGTAGTCCTAGAAGGTATTCCCGTCTATTGGAACTCTATAGATGCAATCCCTACATGAATTCTAAATCATATTCATTGTATAAGATTTCTCTTTTTGTGGGTGGGACATAATTCTCCTCGAGGCACTCATCTGGACAGTTGGAATTCAATCACACTACCTAAAGAATTGGGTGGATGGGGTTTAAAAAACATTTGTCTTTTTGCTTGAGCCCTAGCAGGAAGAAAACTTCGGAGACTAACCCTAGGAAACTCTCTTTAGGTAAGAGTCATGAACTCCAAATACTTTCCCACCTTATCCATTTCAGAGTGGTTTCGAGAGCCTCTAAAATCTTCCAAAGGCTCAATTGTCTGGAAATCTCTTGTGGAAGCCTTCCCCCTAGTTGGTAACTGGATAGTCTAGCACATTGGAAACAGGGAAAAAGTTCCTTGACTCTGAATCGAGAGTTTTATAAACTCCGAGTTGAGAGTTCGTACGTTTCTAAATTATTGGAAACCCTCTACCATTATTATTGGAAACCCTCTACCATGACTTAATAAATGTTTTAACCAAAAACCAAAATATTTTTTAGAGTGGGAATTGTTGACCAACTATAACAACAAATTCTAATACAACTTTCAAAAATTTGCAACTTCAATATATAACTTACCCATTCATGATCGGATAATTTTCATATAATATTTTTGGCAATTTTGGCCTACCAGTTGAACAACTTCATGTTTTGTAGACCGATCAGTTGAACAACTTCTATTAGGTAAATGAGATTTTGTTGCCTCTACTTTACAAGTGGCACAACCCTTCTTGCTTGAAGAAGATTTCTATGTATCTACATGATATTGATTAATGTCCAAATAGATAGATTTTATTAAATAATATTAAGGATTGGTGAAATATATTATTTAATAATAAGTAAAATATATTTTAAAATAAATGGTTAGAATTTATTAATTTTATGGATTAGTTTAAGTGGTTGAGTATTTTATTTTAATAAATAAAATTTATTAAATAAAATCCAATTATTATATAAAACAATAACAAATAATATATATATATATTCAATGGTTTAGCCATAGTGGTTTGTGATGATAGGTGTTTTTCTCCACCCATGTTCAATGCAAGTGACATGTTGAGCTCTTAAATAAACAAGGTATAGGAAAAAAAAATGTGGTTTACCGCAAATATCTTGAAATGAGGTGAAGTGATGGAGTTGATCCTTGTGGGTTCATGATAGATCCGAAGTTAAGATGGATCTACTCGTATATCTTCAAAATCCTTTCATCTCAATAATATATTCAATCACACTATACTTCTTGTTATTTAGCATTTGAAAAAATTAGAAAATATTAAATTATCATTTAATTTTGTTTGCATGTTAAATGAAATGAAATAAAAAATACAGTATAGACATCATGACTCTGAACTATAGATATATATGAATAAATCTTTCGTCGAAATTAAATATGTAAATGGTCAATTATAATAGATAAATAAATCTTTTAAGTATTATTAAATATATAAAACTTCCCAATTTTAACAAATAAATAAGTCTTTCCAGGTTTAACATGTTAATTTATATAATATGTAATTAGATTTTAGTGATATTCAATATGCACTTGCAATGAAATCCCATGGTGGTTATAATTTCCTGAATCAACAATAGATTTTCATTTCCATAATTACTAATCTGTATGGGAATATAATTTTAAGCAATGGCTAAAGCTGCTACAATAGTGCACATCATCCCTGGGTGCATTTCTACAAAGTAGAAACATACAGAAATATAATATAGAAAAAACAAAAAAAAAATTACAATACATAAGTCTTAAAATTTTAAAATGTACTTGTTATACTTGTAATCATTTACAAATTGGAGCTCATTTAGTCTTTCCCATATCTCAGAGACACCGAGATTGTTTCTCTTTGTTTTTAATTTTTTACATTATAGCCAACATTTTCTTTTATTTAGTCAATATTATATATATATATTAAACAGACACTTGCAAGTCCAGATTGAGCACGAAAGGAATTACACATCTCCCCCATACTTCTTGTAGAATGATCCATGCAACGAGGTTGAAGTGCAACTTACACTTACATGTACATAAATTCCACATGCTAAAGAACATAGCAATGAAATGACAATAGAGAATGCAAAAAAGTCCAATAGAGACAGAAAGAGTATAATCAAAATCTTTATTGGATGATAGGGTCAAGCCCACGCGTGGGCTCAAAATATGGAGGTTTGAACCTTCCTCAAACTCTTACAATTGCAATCCATGAATATATGGTTGCAAATGGGTCTCTAAATCCAAGAATATTGAATTAGACAATTGCCATGATATTCTCTCTCTATAGATTGATGGAGTTGAACCTCTCTTCATGCCTATTGATCCCATTTATAAATTCCCTTTTAGCTATTCATTTTGTTGGAATTCAATTGGTCTCTGCAATAATCCAAATTCAATAGTGATGCCTCTTTGAATCCCCATTTGCAGTGCATGGTCAAATTATCTTTGACAATTATTATTTTCCCCAACTCCACGTTGGTAGTAGTGTGTGGTTCTTTCATGGCCAAGGAATAAATGATGTCTATTGATTTGTAGTGACACATAGGTATTATGTATCCAAGGGACAACTAAGCCCATTGATCTAAAACATTTAACTCTTCCACAATAATTTTGTATACTAACCTTCCTAATCCCAACTTGTTAGACAACTAACTAATAAATTAAGTGACAGGGGAAGAAAATACTTTTTATTGATGTCAATTGTTCAAGGCCAAGGATGTGCATGCATCAAACACCCTTGGTAAGAAAAACATGAGCATCCAGCTCATTGGATTGAACTATGAACTCTTTGAGTGATGAAGGCCACTAAAGATGACTCAACTTGATCCAGATTTATTTTCGCCACAAAATGAGAGCGGAGATATAATAAAGAAATGCACAGAGATATCGCAGATATTCAATAATATAATAGAAATGTATCAGAGATGCAACCATGAACACATATATACAGTAATACATGATTTCTATTAGTGAAATAAATGTATAGAGAATGTAAAAATATAGAGTGAAAGACTCGCTAGAATGGTGGCAACTTATCTTTGAGAAGAGATGTGACGACTACTCGCATTCACAAGAAGATGATTACAATGAGGCTTTGAAGGCCTTTTTACAATAAACAGGAATGCCAAAAACCCTATACATCCAAAAACCTAACCCTAGGAGATGAAGCGCCAAAAGTCATGTGGGCCCCATTTGGGTAAGTTAGTACATCAATTTCCGGGGGTCGTAACTTTTGCATACGATCTCTGTTTTAGGCGTATGATAGCCTGTTGGAAAGGTATCGTCGAGGATATTGATTTTGGGGGCTCAAGATAGCATTTGGATATCATTGAGAAGTTCGATCCAGAAAAACCTTCATTTAGGCCCTCAAAATGGCCCCGAAAGTTAAAAACTACTAAAAATAATAAATTACCAAAATTGCCAGAAAATTGTTTTGATCCAGTTGGAAAAGGTGGGTGGCCACAAATATCCACCTAGATCAATCCTCCCTCCTTAAGAAGCAATGGTATCCATTGAGTTGAGTTCTCGGGGGAGAGGGAAAAGCGTTTGCTGAATTTGCATCTTGGTGAGCTTCTTACCTTGCTGGAGACATTGCATTGCTCAGTTTGTGGAAGTCTGTCACGAACCTGTTCAGGCTGAGGCTATTCAACAAGTTGGGATACATGACAGGACGATGTGTCGAAGGAATATTTACACTTTGTTACAATCTTGTTGACCTGCTTCTATTGGATAGAAGGTGCCTGGGCCGAGGCTGTAGTGGTTGTAGTATCCTTTCGTTCACCTTTTGAATAGATTATGAAGAAGTTGAATTTTGCAGTATGAGATACTACCTTGTGGCACTTTTTAGGTGGAACAGTAGTCGGAACTACCTCTGGTATTTTGTAGAGATGACCCCCTAGAGAAACAATGACACTGCAAGGTCGAGACTCATAAAAAACATGGCACTTCCACATATATGGTTGGCCCAAGAGATCATCGCATACATCCAGTGGGGAAACATCACATAATACCTCATCCTTGAAGGGATGGATGTTGTATGACAATCGACACTACTGGCTGAAATGAAGATCTCGTCCTTGGTGAAGCCACCCAATGTTATATGGCTGCAAGTGTGGTGTTGTCGACAATCCCAACTGTTTGATGACCTTTGCTGAGATGAGGTTCTTCTGGATTCTACTATCAACAATAAATGCAGCGGGGTCCCCTTCACCCACATCTGTGAATGAAAAAGTTGCCCCCCCTCTTTAGGATCTATTGGTTCTTCTGGTTGAATTGCTGCAGTCGCGACAATAGCAGTGGGGTCTGCGTTGATGATCTGTCTTTTACCAGTATTTCATAATCAAATTCTGAATTAGGGTTCAGCTCCTTGTCTTTGATCTCAGCTACCAATGACTATTTTGAGAGAAATTCATTGGTGTTGTGCCAGGGGATTTTGTGGAAATCGCACCATTTTGCAGTGTCCTTCTTTGTCTTCCCGTGACCCTTCTTTTCCTGTGGCTTTGACTGGCTTTTGGGAGACTATTTGTTAGGGCCGTCTTTGTCATACTTTGGTTGTTGCAGATTTGCATACCCGAACTTCCGTTTGTTCTGGTGCTTAAATTTCTGCTCGATTTTAACATCATATCGATAAGCAACACCGAGTGATGAGATGTCTAGAAAATCCATTTTAGTTTGGATGTATCTGTGTAGAGCCCCACGGTATTTCAAAACCAAATGTTGTTCTGAGTTTTTGATACCCATCTTGGTGTGAAAGTTATGGAAGGTATTGGTGAACTCCATAATTGCTTGGCCCCTCTCTTGCTGCAGTGTGGTCCATCTCATGTACTGGTCCTCAAAGTTTCCAACAAGGTAATATTGTTCCTTTACCACATCCACAGAAAAATCCATAGTGGGCTTGACCCCATATATTCTAGACTCCTCTGTGGAACTTTTATCCCAATAAGTTTCCCACCAATATTTGACATGAGGGAGAGATTTAAGGAGTGCAAAGGTGATATTTCCTCTATCAGAAATTTTTTGAACAGAGAAATAACCTTCTAGCAGATTTAACCATTTGTGTAGGGCTCCTGCATCTATCTGTCCTTTAAATACAGGAATATCAAAATTAAATTGTAACTTGAAAGGTGAGGTGCCTCCAAAGTGGTCGTTTGATGAATATGCACCTGTTGCTATCAGTAGGCGTTGAAGGATGTGGGAAACATTCTCCATCAATTCGTCCCTCTTTCGCATGAGAGCTTGCTCAAGCAATAGACTGATAGGATAGCCTGCTCCGTCGTTTTTATTTTTTTCCACCCTTGAGGGTTTCTTGTGTGTGCAAGAGTGATTTTCCTCAAGAGAGACAAGCTCGATACCCAACTTGCTATACTCGGACCTCGTTAGGGACATGCCCTAAAAAAATGATCAAGAACAACCTACTATGATACCACTGATCTAGATTTATTTTCGGCATGAAATGAGAGCGAAGATATAATAAATAAATGCACAAAGATATTGTGGATATTAAATAATATAACAGAAATGTATTAGATATGCAACCATGAACACAAATATACAGTAATACATGATTTCTATTAATGAAATAAATGTATAGAGATTGTAAAAATACAGAGTGAAAGACTCGCTAGAATGGTGGCAACTTATCTCTAAGAAGAGATGTGACGACTACTCACATTCCCAAGAAGATGATTACAATGAGGATCTAAATGCATTTTTACAATAAATAGGAATGCCAAAAACCCTAGACATCCAAAAACCTAACCCTAGGAGATGAAGCGCCAAAAATCATGTGGACCTCATTTGGGTAAGTTAGTACATCAACTTCCCAGGGTCGTAACTTTTTCATACGATCTCCGTTTTAGGCGTATGATAGCCCGTTGGAAAGGTATCATCGAGGCGATTCATTTTGGGGTATCAATAAAGCCTTTGGATATCATTAAGAAGCTCTATATTGAAAAAAACTTCATTTAGGTCCTCAAAATGGCCTTGAAAGTTGAAAACTGCTAAAAATAATAAATTGCCAAAATTGCCAGAAAACTGTTTTGAGCCAGTAGGAAAAGGTAGGTGGCCACCAATATCTACCTAGATCACAACTCCTCTTCAAAAATCCATGATGTTGTAGGGAAATTTGACTTTACAAAACAAAAATCCCCAGTGACTAGGTTAATCTCATCAACAAAGAAAAATAAATATTGCATATCACTTTCCATACTTCAAAACATAAATGATTTTAGGGGAAAAATTTCGCTCATGGGTGAAATTAAGGGGCCTCCAATTTTTTATTGGGCTAATTTTTTGTATTAGAGTGTTTTTTTAAAACTTATATCATTACCTCGTAATTTATTTTATGGGAAAAATCGTGTATAGGGTTAGCCCGTGTTTTTAGGAGGGATAGAGGAAAAATAATTATATTTCGCCCCTGAAATTTGGAGGGACAAGCTTCCATTAGCCAAATTTCTAGAAGTATGAGAATTTTTGATAGCTTCTTCACCCTACCATTTGGTAAAATTGGGGTTTATGGTTTAATTCGCCCTGATTTTGTGGTATGGGCACTAGGTAGATACAATCTTCCCTTTTTCCAATTTCCAAAGAACAAGGGGATTTCTGAGAGCATTTTGGCCCTCCCACCTGGTATAAATTGTATGGGATCTGCCCATATATGCCTTGGGTTCAAATCAGATCTTTGTTACTTGTATGGTTGAAGGTTCATGAGAACTACATAGTCTAGTGAGTGAAAGGTTCTTCTTAATACCATCCCAAAAAACTCTAATTCCCTAGGGCCCGGTTTACCTTTCATATCTTGAATCTTCGTGCTTATTTCCCCTCGACGGAATGGAAAAAAGGGCAAGAGAATCGAGATGCCAGGGGTGGAGCCGCCTGTTTAGAGCAACATAAATTATAATTTGTTACGGTTATCCCAACCTGCTCGGAAGGTTCCGTGCGAAGCTTTGGAAGTGAATAATTACCCTTTTTTCTGTTGGTCTTGATAGCTATTTACCTGCTCCTTCATCTCAGTGTGTTTCCTCATAGCAAATAATTATGAATCATATTGGTAAAATTAGAACAATGCTCTGTTTTGTAACTTGACAACTAATTCATGGATTTAATATTCTAAAAGATCAAAGGTTTGGTTTAAAGGAAACTTGCACTTATTATGTATCTTTTTGAATTCTTTATCTCAAAAGGAAATCACTTACATAACTTAGAAATTCAATGTATTGAATCAAACAATGATATCTTTGAATGAAATTTATGCAATTGATTTGGAGCCCTGTACTGCTGCAATTACTATAATGTATGCTCAAGGAAATACAAAGCCTCCATGTTAATTAATGTTAGTCTCCATAGTTTACATATTTCCATGCATTAAAAAAATCTAGAGACATCAAAAGAGAGTCAAAATTCGTTGAATTCTCAGAATTCTCTCTACTTATTCACATAAAAACTCAATTGTGTACTTGCATTCAGAGAATGAAAGGTGCTTTACAGCCATAGTTGTGGAACATGCCCATTACCTCATGTTTCATGTTACATTCCAACCAACCAAGGAATTTAACATTAAAACACACCAGTTTCCAATCTCCAATACTTTTGTTGATTCTGTACCTTCAAAGGCAGTTAGGGCAACAACTAATGTAGTTGTTGTGTTTTTGTACTCATTGCAAATAGATCCTAACATTCTATAGCCGTGCTTTCATTTTCCAGTCCAATCTTCACTACTCCTTTAGGTTTCCTTTGTTCTCAATCACGCTCCACATTTATATCATGTATTACATCATTCAGATATGAACAAGAACCAGATGATTGGCTAGTTTGGCCATGCATTTAGCTCCAAGACTCCATGTGACGGCACAGATCCTTACCCCAACTTCAACAAAGAGGAATCCTAATCTTGCTGGTGATTTACTGGTGGGAAAAGGAATCCTAATATTTCCACACTTGATTTGGGAGTAGTTCATCTAATTTGGTTTAGGAGACATCAGGATTTATGCTTCTAGTGAATTTGAGCTAATGTTTTTAATAGCCTTTTAACAAAGTTGTTCAAGAGGTGAAAATGGTCATTTCTTTGTCTTAAGCTATCAACAACATACAACCTCAAGTTCAACATCTAAATGATGTAATACAAGATATAAACATAAAAAAAAATAAAAATGGCCAAACTACTCAATTTGAGTGAGACAACTCACTTTCCTTCTTCCATTGCCAACCATGTAGTTCTCATCATGTTGCAAACTGGAAATGACTCTTCCCAAACCTTGAGAAATATTCATCATGAATCAAGAAAAGTGTTATTGTTGGAACTGCTCCAAGACTCCAGGGTGCTACTTAAACTGGTACTATCATTAAGAAAAGTCTTGGAAGTTGATTTATTTTCCATCTCTATGAAATTATTTTGGAAAGGCTTCAAACTACATTCCTTGTACCATGAAAATGTTCGGTCATAAAAATAGGCCACCTATATGATCCTTATTACAACATATTTTCAAAAATTCTGATGTGATTGAAGGATCTCAAAGATAACTAGGGAACCATGGGTGCTACATTACACTACCCCATATTAAATTCCCAAAATAAAATTGATTTTCCATGGGCATGCAATTATAAGAACCTACTAGCTCTACATGAGTAATTGGCATATAATGTTTTTCATCACCAAAAATGTTGTTTTCTGTAAATTGGCTAAAACTTCTTTGTGTCTTTCCACTTATACCTACATAGATGGATTCTCTGTAGTGTTAAATTCTTATTAGTCATATGTAATAATTCCCATAGATGAGCATGATTACTATGTTTCCTACTAGTATACTTACTTTCATATTGTTAAGAACCAAATATCAATATAGCATAGAAAATCCTCAGAAAAAGTACTCAACGCCTTGAAAAAGAGACAATTTCAGATAATAAGCCTCTTTGAGGGGGAAACCTCCTTTTACCCCACTTAAACGTTCAAGTACAAGATAATTCAAAATGAAAATGTCTCCTTGGTATATATAGGAGACTAGGAGGTATAATTACAACTAATGGCCTAGAGCCGACATAAATAAAATAACATTACTAATATAATATGCCCCAATTAAGGGGTAATGAGCCAATATTAGGGCTTAACATGCCCCTCCCCTTGAGACAAGTGTTGTCCGCAACGCTTGAGTATTTAAGACTATCATGATCTGTTTAGACCTTGAAGTGCCTACCTATTAGGTAAGGACGCCATTTCTTCAATGCATGTAGTATTGCCATCATTTCTTTCTCATAAATGGGTTTGTGTAAGTCCTTTTCCTTGAGTGGTCGACTTTCAAAATCCATGGGCCTTCCTTCTTGCATTAGGACAACACCAATTCCATTTCCCGAGGCATCACATTCCACAATAAAGGTTTTTGTGAAGTCTGGAGTGGTCAAGACAGGAGCTTTACACATTAACTGTTTAAGTTGTTCAAAAGCTTTAGTTGCCTTTGGAGTCCATGAAAATGCATCCTTCATAGTTAGTGTTGTTAAAGGTGCTGCTATTCTTCCATAGTTCCGAACAAACTTGCGGTAGTAACCTGTCAAACCCAAAAATCCTCTAAGATTCTTTAATGTTTTGGGAATCGACCAGTCCATCATGGCCTTAATCTTGTTATGGTCTACCTTGACACCTTCATGAGATACAATATGACCCAAATACTCTACCTCCTTTACTCCAAAGAAACATTTGGATGGTTTGACATATAGTTGTTGCTCCTTTAGTAGTTGTAGCACCTTGTCAACATGTCACACATGATCCNGAAAGTCGTATCAATGCGTTGATGAAGCTAGAAGAAGTAAGAACTCAAGCCAAGCATAAGCTAAACCAACATCAACAACTGATTAAAAGCTGGTTCGATTCTAGTTCTGCTTCTGATAGAAATTTCGAAATAGGCGATCTCGTCTTAAAGTGGGACAAACCACATGAAGGGAAAGGTGAGCACACGAAATTTCAAAATCTGTGGCTTGGGCCATTTCTGATTGCTGAAAAGTTGGGTCCTAGTTCGTTTCGCTTGCAGAATCTGGAAGGGCAGCTTGACACCTACCCGGTGAATGGACAAGCCCTGAAAAGATACTTTTCCTAATTCCCACATTTGTATATTATGTAAATACTGCTTTTTATTTTTATTTTCATTTTGTTTTTGTTTTTATTTTTCTGGTTTTGATTTGAGTGATCAGTTTGGTGTGTTTTTATAAGTTTTTCAGAACCTATGCATGCTTATACACTGAAACATTCAGACATGGGCTATTAGAAAAATCTCTTCATTGAAATAACTTTTGGAAGGATTGTACATACATCAAATGCTATATATTTCTGAGAATGATATTGGAAAATGTTGTTTGAAGGAAGTTTACTGATTGCAATCTGTAAGTAAAGTTTGTCATGATTATCTTTATCTTTTTACGCTGTCCCTTTTCCGTAAAGGAATGACTCAACATGATGTCTCCCTGTCAAAGCTAGTTGTTTTAGAAATAAAACATTTCTGGAGATGAATAAGGACAGTACTCAAAAAAAATTCTGATGAGGTATGAAAATATAAAAAAATATATCAAGATTTTTCAGCGTCACCCTGCTCAGCTATCTATAAAAAGAAAAAACAAAATAAAATATCAATAAGAGCTGTGGGAAGTGTTTGTAAACCCGCCGGGATACTGAACATGTCCGCTGGCAGCGGGGCAATGCAAGCATGGTGCCAAGACAACTTCGCCGGGGTACTGAACAGGCCTGCTGGCAGCGAAGCAATGTCGGGTAAATAAAAATCTAAAAAATTACATGAAACCTCTTTAAAAGTCCTTATTTTAATCTAGAGCTTCTTGACAGGATAAAGACTTCCGAGTGGGTTAAATGACAACCCTGTCGAGGCTATGGACGCCTGCTGGCAGCAGTGGCCATGCCAACAGTATTGAAGATTCTATCATAAAAATCATGGCTTGCTGATCTTTAGGACTGTTATTGGTTTGCATCTTTTAAAACTTCGCTGAAAAAAGATAATTGATGATGATGAAGTACAGTTTTTCTGTTTGTTGTTTTGAGTTGAAATTTTTTTTGACGTTCTAATCTGAATTCATTACTTCCACAGAGATAACTGCTTCGCCTAGTGTGTCGCCATTGTTGGCAGCCAACCCATTTTTTTTTTTGATTACTCTCAAAAGCTGCCTACACCCCTTGCGGTATCATGACAAATCATTGTCGCATTGTGCTAATAGACACGTGTCTCATTTTTTCAACCATTACAATTCAATTTCGACTCAGTTTTCACAATTGCAAATGTGAAAACACCCCTTTCATTGATTATACGGTCGTCGTCTTTGGTTGATTTGTTGGTTGATACTTGATCACTGGTTTATCATGTGATTGATAAAGGTTTTATCAGACTTATGTTCTTGATCATTATCTTACCTTGATTGCGCATTTGGATATATTTCACTATTAAACCTTTGGGCATGAAAGTTAT
>ML791030.1:239320-290403 GCA_009831015.1 Picea engelmannii
TGGTATATATAGGAGACTAGGAGGTATAATTAAAACTAATGGCCTAAAGTCGACATAAATAAAATAACATTACTAATCTAGTATGCCCCAATTAAGGGGTAGTGATCCAATATTAGGGCTTAACAGAAATGAGTAGTTCTACTTTGGGAGGGTCTGAGGGAGGGGTTATGTCAGTGGATTCAGGTGTCTCAGACACAGAGGGAGTTTCTTCATCTTCTTCCGAAATATCCTCGAAGATGGCCATAAAAAGATTTTGTTCTTTACACTTGTGGCCCAGGAAATATTTTTCATGAAGGTTATAACAAAGGCCTTTGAGTTGGCGTTCATCCATTTTAGCCCTGGTCAATTTTTGGATCTTTAGTGGAGCAGAGGAAGTAGTGGGATTTATTGGTTTAGGGCGAGGGATAAGGGAGGGTCTACGGTTTTGAGCAGATACAACCTATTGTTCTTCTTTATCTCTTTTCGTAGCCTCCATCCAATTCTCAGGCCGAGACATGAGGAAATGGGCCTGAATTTCATCCTTGAGGTCGCTAATAAAACACTCTTTGAAAAAGGCATCAGACATGCCCTCTGTTCTAAAATCTAGGCGCTCAAAGGAAGATATAAAGTCTTCCACTATTCCTAATTGTTTCATCTTTGTCAAATGGCCCAAATGGTTGGTTTCAGTGTCAAAGCGTTCATAAATCTCTGCCACAAAGTGTGTCCAAGAAATATACCCTTGACGAGAAGTTTTTCTCCATTGCCACCATTGCCATCGTTCTTGATCTAGATGGAGAACACCATACCAGAGTTTGGCCAAGTCATCTATAATGCCGTATAAAGAGAAGTAATGTTCCATTTGGGTCACCCAACCAGTGGGGTCTGAGCCATCAAATTTGATCACATCCACCCACGGAAGGTGTAGGTCACGTTGAAAGTGATGGTTCTACAAGGTATGGGAATGAGAGGAATGGTCACCTTCAGTATGTGGAGGTGAGGAAGAGGAAGGGTTATTTGTAGGGATATGCAGTTTGGTGTAGAGTGCCAAAAATACTGATTCAAGATGGGTGGTGAGGTCTTGTTTGATTTCCCTCATTGAGGACTGCATGGTTTTATTGATGGCGGAAACATTGGCACTGAGTTGTTTCACTTCTTGTTGGGTCTCAATGAGACCATATTGCAAGGCGTTGAAGTGATCTTCCAAGTCTTGGCTACGAGTATGGACCATGAGGATGAGGAAACTGAAAAGGGGCGGGCAGGGTAAAATATTTTGGCCGAAAAAATGATATGGATGAATGTGATAAGGGCGAAGAGATGAATCCAATGGAATAGGTCTCAAATAATGGTGAAACAATTTCCAGACTTTTTTTTTTTTATAGAGTTATACTCTGGTCTAAAGAATACTGCAGAGAGGAAATGCCCAAATGCTTAACCAGAAAGAAATGTGTATTTACTTGGAAACCTGAACACAGTTGCGTGGCAATAGATCTTGTATGTTTTAATTTGTTTATGTTTCTATTCCCCAAGGGTTAGGTATTCAAGGGTTCTACAGACAAGGGTTTGCCCTGTGCTATAGCTCTCTGATATACGTGTGGGGTCCAACAGTATTACTTGGCCCAATATCTGAGGGCACTAACTAAGGAGGATAGACCGTACCCTTAGCTATACTACCCGACTACCTAGGTACTAGAGAGTATCTTCCCGAGTGCTGTTCTCGGTGACACTATAGCAGTCAGGTGACTGATCGATTTATCTAAAGAGGGCTTTAGGTAATCTAGGTCGATCCGTACACAGGTGTTGTCTGATGTGCTACCACTCGAAGGGGTACCAACAGGGGTTACAAGGGTGGCCAACATATGTGCGCTTAAGTACCACTTGTATTTACTACATGTATGAATCCGTCAACCACGGGTTTATGCGCATAACGACAGATCTCTGTGGCTTAAAGATGCCAGAATACATCTCTACCCTGAAAAAAATTTAACCCACACTTTCTGCCGAGGAAAGTTCTCTGATACCACTTGTAATATACCAGATATAAAATGTATGCAGAACTGAAATAAAATGCTAGTAATGGAAGAATAACAACAATATAACCAGAACATTCACCACAATAACACTGAAATGATATAAGAATAACAACAAAGATAGCACTTTGAATCTGAAAGCAATGTTCACAGGCCTCTTCGAGGGGGAAACCTCCAGTTGAGTAGAGCTCTATTACAATAATATCCAAGCTAGGGTTCTCATACCCTCGACTCCTATTTATACTAAAAAGAAGCATCTAGAGGAAGATCCTTCTAGAAGCGGGAGATTCTATTAGGTTTTCTTACATCCGCCTTATTCTATTTTATTGAAAGGCCTTATTAATATTGACCTTTATTACATCCGAATATATTGTTCTACCTATGTGCGGGTTAGGACCCTAGCAACCGTTCTCCATTCCATACCATGAATAACAACACACATTGTCTTGTTTGTCTTTTAAAGTTTGCTTGGTTGAAATATTAGTGTATACTACATCAATGAATTGATGTTTAAGGTATTGATGGTTGTATTACTCTTCAAAGCATCAATGTTAGGACAATGACCAACATTATGAAGGTGGAAGTAAATGAAGGATAAGTATTAAGAATTACCAATATCAATACCAATACCAATACCAAAACCAATACCAATATGCATTGCCAATACCCTTATGCCTTGCCAATACCAATACCAATACCAATACCATTGCCAATACCATACCATACCATACCATACCAATACCAATACCAATACGAATGCCATTTCCCATACCATACCATACCATACCAATACCATTGCCAATACCAATACCAATACCATACCAATACCATTGCATACCAATACCAATACCAATATTGCATACCATTGCATTGCAATGGTATGCATTGACAATGATATGCATACCAATACCATTTCGAGTACCATACCATACCATACCAATAACATTGCTAATACCAATACCAATACCATACCATTGCATACCAATATTAATACCATTGCATACCACAATGGTATGCATTTGCAATGATATGCATACCAATACTATACCAATACCATACCAATACCAATACCAATACCAATACAATACCATATCATACCAATACCAATAGCAATACCATACCAATACCAATACTATAGCCATAAACACTCGACAGAGTGTTCTTGAAAATCAACCTCATCTTCAGAAATTGCACTATGCCTCATTGACAAAAACCCTAGTGTTGGAGATACTCCAACAAATGTTTTTTTGGTAGATGGAATGATAGCATAGGGCCCCCACTAGCTGAAAATCAGTGCGCTTAATCCAATGCAACTAATGGTTCGTGCATCCGAGTCTCAGTTTGAGTTTTATCGCGAGTTGCAACTCGCCTCCTCAAGCCATTTAGGGACAAGTGGTCAATTTGGTTCAGGGGCTTAAAATCCAAACTGAGTAGCATAAAGGAATTTTGTAAGCTCCCACAAGTCTATTTGTCCAAGGCCCACACGACTACACTAACCAAAAAGAACCGACACAATGTTCATGAAAATCGATCTCCTCTTCAGGAATTGCACTATGCCTCATTGACCAAAACCCTAGTTTTGGAGATACTGCAACAAATGGTTTTCCGGTCGATGGAATGATAGAGTAGGAGACCCAATAGCTGAAACCAGGTGGTCCAGATCCAATGCAACTGATGGTTCATGCATTTGAGTCCCGGTTTGAGTTTTATTGATAGTTGCAACTCACCTCCTCAAGTCATTCAAGGACATGTGGCCAATTTGGTCTATGGACATAAAATCAAAACTGAGCAACATAATGGAGTTTTGTAAGCTCCTGCAAGTCTGTTTGGCCAAGGCCCATGTGACTACACTAGCAAAAAATGCTCGACAAAGTGTTCTTGAAAATTGACCTCATCTTCAAAAATTGCACTATGCCTCGTTGACCAAAACCCTAGTGCCGAAGATACTCCAACAAATGGTTTTTCAGTCGATTGAATGATAGTGTAGGGGCTCCTCTAGTTGAAACCCAGTGATCTTAATCCAATGCAACTGACGGTTCATGCATCCGAATCCCAGTTTGAGTTTTATCGCAAGTTTCAACTCGCCTCCTCAAGCCATTCAGGGAGAGGCAGGGAAATCATTGTAGAGGCGTGGTCATCAATGTAGAGGAAGGGAGAAAGCATGGAAACAAAAAAATTCAAGGCATCCAATGAAAATCTACCCATCATGTGACCAACTAGCAACTATATTCATGCAAATGTACAAGTGTCCTATGTTGGAACACTATCATATGGAACATCTAGGTGGGAATTATACATGTGGAACATCCAAGTGTCAAGTGAGAGACCAAATTTTCTATTCTGCATTTACCTATAGACAAGGTGGGTGATAAAATATAATTCCTTTCTTTCCATTCATAGGAATAAAGTTTTCATGGTACAATCAAAAGGATGCCACCCATTCTCTATTCTAAGTTGTATCATCCTCCCTAAACCATACTAGTTCAACTTTGTTTCAGGTCCCTTTGACTGTAGAAATGGTGGTCAATCATGGATGCTCAAATATTTTGTTGCACATTCCATCACATCCTAATTAGTAAGGTTTGGAAATGCCTTACTATTTCTATTATGGGGGTTTCTCTTTTGATTTATTGTATTCTTGTCATTCTTGTTCTTTGATTGGTGATTTATTCTATTACTTTATGCTTTAGAAAAATATCAAAGGATTCCTTGTGAGCCTTAGGTCGTGGCATGATGGTAAATCTTGTTGGTTTCTTGAGTTGTTTATGGATCTTGTTTGAATGTTTGGTTTCTTGGCTTATCTAGGTCTTTTTGCATGGCCATTACTTTTCAAATAATCTCCTTCCTTATTTCAAGCAAGAGCACAACACATAATAGTTTGGTGCATTCATACGTAAAATCAATCATTCGTTACATAAGGAGGATAAGGCCAAGCTTTTATTTTTCATTGTCTTTATCTCTATCCCTTCTTATGTAGGCTCTGCACCAATTTATTGACTAAATGTGGGCAATGGTTATGTCTTAGCTCCAAGAGTCTCTTGTAACATGCATATAAAGTCAAGGCATAAACTCAAGTTCAAAGTGGTATGATAGCTTGAAGTATGTAGTGGGATGTGCCTAAGTTTCGATAGGTATGAGATATGTCTCCCATTTCTAGGTGATAGGTGCTTATGTATTTGTATGGTTCTTGTATTTTCAAACCTTATGAGATACTATTGTTAATGATGAACTAGGAAGAAAGAAAGATGGTATCCATCCATCCTTTAGCTACTTTCACTAAGGTTTGTTCCCTTTTCTTAGGGCATTGTACTCTTTTTAAAGTTGTGCAGCCTTGATAAGGAGAAAATATAATTTACCTAATATACTTGTAATCCTGAGATGACATAGATGTTAAGTTACCAATCACAGATTATGCCTACTAGGTAGATATTTTCTCTATTTCCTCACCTTATGAATTTGCTTTCATTGAGAGACATTCTTCTGGTGGTTCATTTATATTTTTTGATAGAGAGTGGCTCTTTTTCTATATTTATGGAAACTGGTATTGTTAGGCTAGCCCCTCTACCTAGTAGCTATACATATACATATGTTCTCAGAAGTGTTGTGCTACTATTTGGTTATTACTTTGGAGGTTCAAACAAACTATTCTGATAGTGAAAAAAACAAAAATAGTATGTTGTCCACAAATTCTCTCTATAACAATCATCAATTTACTTCCTAAGTTTTTGAAAAATGACTGGTTCCCCCCTCAATAGGAATATTACCATTTTAACACCTCACTAGTACAGTTTAGGGAGGATGATAAAACTTAGCATAGAGAATGTTAAGAAACAAATATCGATATAGCATATAAAAACCTCGGAATAAGTACTCAACGCCTTGAAAAAGAGAGAATTTCAGATAATAAGCCTCTTCGAGGGGGAAGCCTCCTTATACACCACATAAATGTCCAAGTACAAATTATATGATTCCAAATGAAAATGTCTCCCTGGTATATATAGGAGACTAGGTGTTAGGGTCCTAACCCACACATAGGTAGAGCAATTATTCGGATGTAATAAAGGTCAATATTAATAAGGCCTTTCAATAAAATAGAATAAGGCGGATGTAAGAAGACCTAATAGAAGCTTCCGCTTCTAGAAGGATCTTCCTCTAGATGCTTCTCTTGATAGACATATTTAATAGGGTCGAGGGTATGAAAACCCTAGCTTGGAGATTATTGTAATAGAGCATTGCTCGACTGGAGGTTGCCCCCTCGAAGAGGCCCGTGAACATCGCTTTCTGAATCAAACTACTATTTCTATTGTTGTTCTTATATCATTTCTGTGTTATTGTGGAGATTATGCTGGTTATATTACTGTTACTCTGCCATTTCTAGCATTTTATTTATGTTCTGCATACTTTTTATATCTGGTATATTACAAGTGGTATCAAAGAACTTTCCTTGGCAGAAATTGTGGGATTTTTTTTCCAGGGTAGAGACATATTCCAGCGTCTTTAAGCCACAGAGATCTATCGTTACACACATAAACCCGCGGTTGAGGGATTCATATGCGCAGGAAATACAAGTGGTTCTTAAGCGCACATCTGTTGGCCACCCTTGTAACCCCTGTTGGTACCCCTTCGAGTGGTAGCGCATCAGACAACACTTGTGTATGGATCGACCTAGATTTCCTGAAGCCCTCTTTAGATAAACTGATCGGCCGCCTGACTACTATAGCGCCACCGAGAAAAAAACTTGGGAAGATACTCTCTAGTACCTGGGTAGTTGGGTAGTACAACTAAGGGTATGGTCTATCCTCCTTACTTAGTTCCCTGAGATATTGGGACGAGTACTACTATTGGACCCTGCACGTATATTAGAGAGCTATAGCACAGGGAAAACCCTTGTTTGTAGAACCCTTGAATACCTAACCCTTGGGGGACAGAAACATAAACAAATTAAAAAAGACAAGATCTATTGCCGTGCCACTGTGTTCGGGTTTCCAAGTAAATACACATTTATTTCTAGTTAAGCATTTGGGGATTTCATCACTGTAGTATTCTTCATACCGGAGTATAACTCCGCAAGTGTAAAAAAAAAAAAAAAAAGGTCTGGAATTTTTTTCACCATTATTTGAGACCTATTCCATTGGATTCATCTCTTCGCCCTTATCACATTCATCCATATCATTTTTCGGCAAAATTTTTGACCCTGCTCGCCCCTTTTCAGTTCACCCATCCTCATGGCCCATACCCATAGCCAAGACCTGGAAGCTCACTTCAACACCTTGCAATCTGGTTTCCTCGAGACCCAAAAAGAAGTGAAACAACTCAGTGCTACTGTTGCCTCCATCGATACATCCATGAATACAACCATAAATACAACCATGCAGTCCTCAATGGAGGAAGTCAAACAAGAACTGACCACCCGGCTTGAATCTGTCTTTGCATCACTCTGCACCAAACTGAAGATCCCTATAGATGACCCTTTCTCTGATGCACCTCCAAAGACTGAAGGTGAACATTCCTCCCATTCCCATATCTTTCAGCCCCATCACTTTCAACGTGACCTATGCCTTCCACGGGTGGATGTGACAAAGTTTGATGGCTCGGACCCCACTGGTTGGGTCACCCAAATGGAACATTATTTCTCTTTATATGGCATTACATATGACTTGGCCAAACTCCGGTATGGTGTTCTCCATCTAGATCAAGAACGTTGGCAATGGTGGCAATGGAGAAAAACTTCCCGTCAAGGGTATATTGCTTGGACCCAATTTGTGACTGAGCTTTATGAATGCTTTGACACCGAACCAACCATTTGGGCCATTTGACAAAGTTGAAACAATCAGGAACAGTAGAAGACTTTATAGTTTCCTTTGAGCGCTTGGCTTTTCGAACATAGGGCATGGCTGATGCTTTCTTTCGAGAGTGTTTTATCAGTGGCCTCAAGGATGAGATTCGGGCTCATGTCCTCATGGATCAACCTTCGAGTTGGGTGGAGGCTACTAAAAAGGATAAAGAAGCACAATAGGTTGTATCCTCTCAAAACCGTAAACCCTCCTTTATCCCTCACCCTAAACCCATAAATCCCACTACTCCCTCCACCCCATTAAAGATCCAAAAATTGACCAGGGATGAAATGGATGAATGCCAACTCAAAGGCCTTTGTTATAATTGTGATGACAAATATTTCTTGGGCCACAAGTGTAAAGAACACAATATTTTTATGGCCATCTCTGAGGATATTTCGGAAGAGGATGTTGAAACTCCCCTTATGCCCGAGTCACCTGAAATCACTGACATAACCCCTCTTTCAGACCCTCCCAAAGTGGAACCGATCATTTCCCTCAATGCTCTCATTGGCTTCTCTACCCCCCAACCCCTCAAGTTAATCGGTTACATCAAGCATCAGAAGGTCATAATTGTAGTTTATAGTGGAAGCACCCATAATTTTATTCATTGCCGCATTGCCCAAGAAACTCATTGCTACATCCATGCCGTCAACAATTTCCAAATCATGATTGCCAATGGCGGTTCCATGAAATGTGGAGGGCATTGTAAAAATGTGTGTCTCCAAATCAGTGACTACCACCTAAAATATCATATGTTTGCTATCGATATGGGCGGTTGTGACATTGTGTTGGGTGCAGACTGGCTAAGGACTTTGGGTCCCATTCTCATGGATTTTAAGGAATTAACCATGCAATTTGACCAGGAAGGCCACCAATATAAATTCCAAGGCATCACTGCTGGTTCACTTGAGGTCATTAGTTCCCATCGCATGGAAAAGCTACTCAAAAAAGGTCATTCTGGTGTCATTTCCCAACTCCATGCCATACAAGCAACAGAGACACCCTCGGTGCCGCAAGACCTCCAAGCCCTCCTTTCTAAACATCAAATGGTAATTTCCACTCCCCAAGGACTCCGTCCTTCCCATGGTGTTCATGATCATTCCATTCCCCTTGTACCCGGAAGCCTTCCTCCCAATATCCATCCATATCGCCACCCCTTTTCACAAAAAACTGAAATTGAGAAAATGGTCCAGGAACTCCTTACTGCAGGCATTATCCGCCCTAATACAAGCCCTTGCTCTTCTCCTATAGTCATGGTCCTGAAGAAAGAAGGTTCTTGGAGAATGTGTCCTAACTTCCATGCCCTCAACAAATTGACCATTAAAGACAAATTTCCCATTCCTGTCATTGATAACCTCCTGGATGAATTGAGTGGCGCCCAATTCTTTACTAAAATTGATCTTCGCTCAGGCTATCACCAGATACATATGAAAGAGGAAGACATTCCCAAGACGACCTTTCGAACTCATGAGGGCCACTATGAGTTTTTGGTCATGCCCTTTGGCTTGTGTAATGCCCCCTCGACCTTCCAAAGCCTCATGAATCATGTCTTCCGTCCTTGTCTCCGTCATTTTGTCGTAGTTTTCTTTGATGATATTATCATCTATAGAAAAACCTGGATAGACCATCTTCCTCATGTGGATCAAGTTCTCCATCTACTCTCTCAACACCAACTTTTCCTGAAACGGTCTAAATGTGCTTTTAGTGCCTCAGAAGTAGAATACTTGGGTCATCTAGTTGGCAAGGATGGCGTCAGGGTGGATCCAAAAAGATTGAAGCTATGCAAGACTGGCCACACCCAAAGACTCTCAAAATATGGCGTGGATTTCTGGGCTTAACAGGGCAGTATCGCAAGTTTGTTAAGAATTATGGAAAGATTGCAGCACCTCTCACTGCTCTCCTAAAAAATAACTCTTTCACTTGGACTCCAGCCACTGCTCAATCTTTCCAAACCTTGAACATGGCCATGTGCACCACTCCAGTTCCGGCCTTGTTGATTTCACAAAGACCTTTGTGTTGGAATGTGATGCCTCAGGGAAAGGAATTGGTGCTGTCCTTATGCAAGAGGGTCGACCTTTGGCCTTCACCAAAAAGTAACTATCTGAAAGGAATCTGGGCAAACCCATCTATGAAAAGGAAATGTTGGATATTCTGCATGCCATTGATCTGTGGTGCCCTCATCTCTTGGGGCAACGTTTCCAAATTAAGACAGACCATCAAAGCCTCAAGTACTTTCTGGAACAACGTATTTCCTCCCCAGAGAAACAAAAATAGGTGACTAAACTCTTTGGATATGATTATGAGATCATTTACAAGAAAGGAAAAGACAATGTGGTGGTGGATGCACTGCCCCGAAAATATGAAGAAGAAGGATCCCTTTTTTCTCTTTCCTTCATTGTACCAGATTGGCTCCAAGCTGTTCGCCAGGAATGGCTACAAGATCCCAAAAGTTCGCATCTAATCCAGCAATTGCAGATTAATGCTCCAGCTCCCCCAGGGTACTCTTGGCTCTAGGATGAGCTTCGATACAAAGGCCGTTTGTATTTAAGTAAACAATCAAAGCTTAAATCAATGGTACTTTTTGAGCTTCATGCTACACCTATAGTGGGGCACTCCGGGTTCACCAAAACCTATGACAGGGTCAAACGTTCTTTTTTCTTGGATGGTATGAAACAGGACATCTATAATTTTGTCACTGAATGTGATGTGTGTCAACGCAACAAGGGAGAAACAGCCAAATCTCCAGGCACACTACAACCGCTTTCGATTCCACCTGCTATTTGGAATGATATCTCTATGGACTTTATTACCGGTTTACCCAAATCGGGAAATAAATCAGTCATAATGGTGGTTGTGGATTGCCTTTCCAAGTATGCTCATTTCTTCTCTCTTCAACACCCATTTATTGCATCCACGGTGGCTCAAATTTCCATGGACCAGGTCTTCAAGCTTCATGGCATACCGCACTCTATTGTTTCTGATCGTGACCCAACTTTCACAAGCAATTTTTGGCAAGAACTGTTCAAGCTACAGGGCACACAATTGCATCTCAACACAACTTATCATCCCCAGAATGATGGTCAAACGGAAGTTGTCAACAAGTGTTTGGAAACATATCTGAGGTATTTTGCCTATGAAAAGAAAAATCAATGGGCTCAATGGTTACCCCTAGCTGAATGGTGGTACAACACTTCCTACCATACAACTACACACATGACTCCTTTTGAAGCGGTATATGGACAGAAGCCTCCTTCAGTTCTATTATACTTACCGGGTACCTCGAAGGTCCAACCGGTTGACCAAACACTTACATTTTGAGAGGATATTCTCCATACCCTCAAAGAGAACTTGGTCATGGCACATAATCACATGAAGCAACAAGAATATCAAGGTCGCTCTGAACGTCAATTTGCAGAAGGGGATCAGGTGTTTTTGCAACTGCAACCATACAAGAAAACTTCCCTCAAGGCCAAGCATTGTCAGAAGCTAGCGCCCAAATTTTATGGTCCTTATACAGTTCTCAAGTGTGTGGGACAAGTCTCCTATCAGTTAGCTCTACCCAATCATTCGAAGCTACATCCTTTTTTTCATGTTTCATGCTTAAAGAAGGTGATTGGAACTATGTGCCAAATTCAAACCAACCTTCCCAAGTTAGCTAAAGAAGGATCCATTTGGCTATAGCCAGAAGTAGTTTTGGACCAGCATGAGCGTTTCCTACATTAGAGAACCATCAAGGAAGTGGTAGTCCAGTGGAAGGATACAACTCCAGCAGATGCCACTTGGGAACCAACTACCATTCTGCAACAGTTTCCACATCTCAAGCCTTGAGGACAAGGTTGTTTTTAAGGGGGCGGACATGTTAGGGTCCTAACCCACATATAGGTAGAGAAATATATTCGGATGTAATAAAGGTCAATATTAATAAGGCATTTCAATAAAATAGAATAAGACAGATGTAAGAAGACTTAATAGAAGCTTCTGCTTCTAGAAGGATCTTCCTCTAGATGCTTCTCTTGATCGACATATTTAGTATAAATAAGGGTCGAGGGTATGAAAACCCTAGCTTGGATATTATTGTAACAGAGAGCTGCTCGACTGGAGGTTGCCCCCTTGAAGAGGCCCGTGAACATTGCTTTCTGAATCAAAGTGTTATTTCTGTTGTTGTTCTTATATCATTTCTGTGTTATTATGGAGATTATGCTGGTTATATTACTGTTATTCTGCCATTTCTAGCATTTTATTTCTGTTCTGCATACCTTTTATATCTGGTATATTACACTAGGAGGTACAATTACAACTAATGGACTCAATCCGACATAAATAAAATAACATTACTAATGTAATATGCCCCAATTAAGGGGTAATGAGCCACTATTTAGGGCTTAACATGCCCCTCCCCTTGATACAAGTGTTGTCCGCAATGCTTGAGTAAATTTGGATGCATCTATATAAAAGACTCATCTTCCCAAGTGGAATCTTCAGTCGGTAGTTTCCTCCATTTAATGAGATAATCTGAAATGGATCTATTCCTCAGCTGGCGAATTCTTGTGTCAGTGATGTCTTCAAGCTCCAATATGATTTTTCCTTCCTCGTCAAGTTCTGAAAATATAGTTTGAACTAGGACCTTGTCACCTATAACCTTCTTTAAGCATGAAACATGGAAAATTGGGTGTACTTGTGAAGATGCATGCAACTCCAATTTGTATGCCATAGTACCAATCTTTTGCAACACCTTATAAGGACCATAGTACTTTGGTGATAATTTATTATTCTTCTTGGCTTTCTTGAGGGACATCTGTTTCTATGGTTGTAGTCTTAAACACACCCAATCCCCTACTTCAAAACTTCTTTCACTACGATGTTGATCTACTTGTTGTTTCATGCGATTATGTGCCATGGTCAAGTTGTCCTTTAAGATTTGGAGAACTTGTTGTTGATGCTCGATGTGATCTTCCAATGATTGAACCTTAGATTTTTCTTTTATAGAAGAAGTGATGGAAGGAGGGTGGTATCCATAGAGTGCCTTAAATGGTGTCATTTTTGTTGCAATATGAAAGGAAGTGTTATACCACCATTCTGCCAAGGGTAACCATTTGAACCATTGTGTTTCTTTATCAGAGACAGAAATGAAGGTAGCCTTCTAGACATTTGTTCACTATCTCGGTTTGTCCATTAGATTGAGGATGATAGGATGAGTTATGAGCCAATTGAGTACCAAAACAAGAAAATAATTTTGTCCAAAAATGTCCAATGAATATGGGATCTCTGTCACTTACAATAATCTTTAGGCTGCCATGTAGCTTTTGAACTGTCTCCATGAATGCGGTGTCAACTGTATTTGATTTTAAGGGATGAGAGAGTGCACAAAAGTGTGCATATTTGGTCAGTATATCAAAAATCACCATGATGACACTCTTTCCTTCAGACTTGGGTAACCATGTGATGAAATCCAGGGAAACTCCCCCCAACGATGACTTGGGATGGCTAATGGTTGTAAAAGACTTGGGGTCTTAAAATTTTCCACCTTATTTTGTTGGCAAACAAAACATTCTTCCACAAACCTTTGAACATTAGTTTTAAGGACATCCCAAAAAAAATCGTTCTTGACCCTATGGTAGGTTTTCAAAAATCCCGAGTGTGCTCCTACTGGAGAGGTGTGTAATTCTAATAGTACCTTTTGTTTGAGTTGGGAGTTCTTACATAAATATAAGTGATCTTTGTACCATAGTGAATCATTTTTCCATGTAAATGTATCTGATGCGCTGGAATCATGCTGCAACCTTTGAATGAGAGTCCACACATTTTCTTCATTCTTCCATTCATCCCCTTCTTCTATTATCCAATCGGGTTGGATGATCGAGATAGCACAGAGAAAGGCCTCAACATATTCATCCTTTCTTGAGAGTGCATCTACCAGAACATTTTTCCTCCCTTTTTTATAGAAGATTTCAAAATCATAATCTAATATCTTGGTCACCCATTTTTGTTGTTCTTTTGAAGATAGTCTTTGTTCCAAGAAGTATTTAAGGCTATCATGATCTATTTTGACCTTGAAGTGCCTACCTATTAGGTAAGGAATCCATTTCTTCAATGCATGTAGTATTTCCATCATTTCATTCTCATAAATGGGTTTGTGTAAGTCTTTTCCCTTGAGTGGTCGACTTTCAAAAGTCACGAGCCTTCATTATTGCATTAGGACAACACCAATTCCATTTCCCGAGGCATCACATTCCACACTAAAGGTTTTTGTGAAGTCTAGAGTGGTCAAGAGAGGATCTTTGCACATCACCTCTTTAAGTTGTTCAAGTTATTTAGTTGCCTCTGGAGTCCATGAAACTGCATCCTTCTTAGTTAGTGTCATTAAAGGTGCTACTATTCTTCCATAGTGCCGAACAAACTTATGGTGGTAACCTGTCAAACCCAAAAATCCTCTAAGATTCTCCAATGTTCTGGGAATCGGCCAGTCCATCATGGCCTTAATATTGTTAGGGTCTACCTTGACACTTTCATGAGATACAATATGACCCAAATACTCTACGTCCTTTACCCCAAAGAAACATTTGGATGGTTTGGCATATAGTTGTTGCTCCTTTAGTAGTTCTATCACCTTGTCAACATGTCGCACATGATCCTCCCAAGACTTGTTATAGATTAGTATATCATAAAAAAATACTAACACAAATTTTCAAAGGAAGGGTTTGAAAATGGAATTCATCAACCCTTGGAATATGGAAGGTGCATTTGTAAGGCCAAAAGGCATGACCAAAAATTCATAATGGCCTTCATGAGTTCGGAATGTTGTTTTTGGGATATCTTCTTCCTTCATTCTAATATGATATTACCCTGAACAGAGATCCAACTTTGTGAAATAGATTTCTCCATGTAGTTCATCTAACAATTCATCAATGACGGGAATGGGAAAGTTATATTTAATAGTGATCTTGTTGAGCTCTCTATAATCTGGACACATATGCCATGCGCCATCTTGCTTGAATACGATACCACCGATGCAGAGTAAGAACTTTGGCTAGGTCTAATAATTCCAACCTCTAACATTTCTTAAACCATGCGCTCAATTTCACTCTTCTGGGCCTAAGGGTATCTGTATGGCCTAATGTTAGGAGGAACAGTCCCATGAATTAGGTGAATATCATGATCATGATTTTGAGTGGGTGGAAGACCTTTGGGAATATCTTCAAATAATTTGGAATGCTTATCAATGATCCCTTGGAGATATAGTGGAATATATGGCATACATGTTTGAACATCTAGTGAGCATAGTTGTCCAATTACACCATGATGCCCCTTTTTCAGTAATTTTGTCATGCGATTGGATCTTATCACCTTACTTGGTTTCCCTGTGATACCTCTTAACTCAATTTCTTTTCTTCCAATGAAAATTTCATGAAAAGTTCTTGAAAATTAAAAGCCATTGTTCCTAATGATGGTAACCATTGGATTCCTAGTACGACATCAACACCACCCATGGGTATATCAATCATTGGAATATTCATTACATATTCCCCAATATTAAGATTGATCTTATTGAATTTTCCTGAGCAATTGATAGTTCCTTCATCTGCAATCATTACTTGAAACTCAGGTGCTGGATATACAAAGAAATTGAGATCTTTGGCTAATTTATAATGAATGAAATTATGAGTACTACCAGAATCAATAAGGATTGTTACCTTTTTCTTTTTTATATATCCTTCAAGCTTGAGGGTTTGAGGAGTGCTAATTCCAGCCAATGCATTACACGATATCGTGGGAGTCAACTCTTCATAAGAAATCGCGTCTACATTTTCATCTTGAGATGGTTCTTGTTCTTCTTCCTCTTCACAATCTATGTAGAATAATTTCTTCTCACCACACTTATGTCCCTTACTGTACTTGTTGTCACAATTAAAGAATAAACATTTTGATTTTCTTTCCTCCAATTGTTGAGGTGTCAACCTTGTAGGTTGAGGTGTTTTAGAAGAAGGAACATTATTCTCTCGATAGATGTTAGGAGTGTTGCTTCTAGTAGCCATAGACACATTTTTACTTTCAACATTTCTTGCCACCCTAAATGCATTCTCCAATGATTTGGGTTCCCAAAGACGAACCTCATGTTGAATTTTATCCCTTAAAGTTCCTATGAATACATCAATCAAGTGCTCATCTGGAATATATGTTACCTTTATATTCAATCTTTGGAAGTTCTCAATGTTCTCTGTAACTGAACCCTTTTGCTTGAAATTTATCAATTGTCTAAAGAAGGTATTGCTCCTTGTATCCTCATAGTGTGCTATCATTTCTTCCATGAAAATTGTCCAAGTGACCAGTGATTTGCAAGAACAAAGACATCGATACCACACATATTGATTGGGTTCTAAATAAAGAAGAAATCCGTACCTTTTGTGTATGTGGCACCTTATGTAGATCAAAGAATTGCTCCATATGAAGTATCCATGTGATTGGGTCCTTGCCATAAAACTTCCTCATATCGATCTTAGGAAAGTGGTTGGTCTTCAACCCAAAGTTAGAGTTTCTCCATTCTTGATTCATCTTTCTTGTGTCCTCATCATGAATTTCATGGGATACATTTTCACGTTCAGGTGTCCTCTCTATTAGGAAATTTTTCAATCCTTCCATGATCTCCCTTTTAAAACCATCCATCTTAGTATTTATTGCCTCCAACTTAGCTTCTGTTGAATCCATCATCTCTTGTAGTTCATCTTTTGTTATTGTCTTCTATTGTAAATCATTTATGTCCCTACGCATTTCTTCACCTTCATCAAAAGTCCAAGTAGGACTGTCTGGAAGCTTATTTGGTGTAGAAGTTCCCTTTTTTGGTGGCATGTTGGCCAAATATCACTTTAAACCTTGATTTTGAGGTGGTTCTGCTAGACAATCTTTCTTTTATTTTATCTCCAACATTTCGGTCCTTCTGGGTATGACATTTTATTTTTTATAGTTCTCTGATATTTCTTCTTTGCAATGCCACATGTCTAATAAAAATTGGATGTGCCAAGTGGAATTTATGGTAACTACCCCACAACTTGCTGATTTTTGGCCTTTCCAAGAGATATCACTTGTATAGCATGCCCCACACAAAATAATTGATATAAATTATGAAACTTGTACAAGAAATTATATAGAATTTCAACTGTCCAATGCAACTGGTCTCACTCAATTTGGATAATCTAGGAATAATTTATGATTGTTTTACCCGGAACACCCGCTTGAGACTAGTCAATAGGACTAGTCAAATACCCTATCTCCCACAGGGTGTATATACAAATGTAAGATGAAACAGAAGATGAAAGTTTTATCAAAGATAAATTAATAATTTATGTGAATAATCTCTGGATTTCAGGGTCTATAATGTTACAGAAAATGTTTTATAGCGAAAATTCCGTGATGACTCAATTCAGGATGATTCCATAACCGTATCTTACATAGGCTGTATCTCCTAAAGGATAAGGCCTCATGAGATGAAATTCTAACCCAACATACCTTGATCCATCTAATAAATATCCTCCAAATGGTTCCTTCTTAAGCGTCGTAGAAAAAATATTATAGCAAAAATTCCAAGGTGTCTTAGATGTAGTAGAGAAACCCCAAGACCTTGAGCTCTAATACCATATGTTAAGAAAAAAATATCAATATAGCATAGAAAAACCTCAGAATAAGTACTCAACGCCTTGAAAAAGAGAGAATTTAAGATAATAAGCCTCTTCGAGGGGGCAACCTTCTTATACACCACATAAATGTCCAAGTACAAGATGATTCCAAATGAAAATGTCTCCTTGGTATATATAGGAGACTAGGAGGTACAATTAGAACTAATGGACTCAACATAACATAAATAAAATAACATTACTAATGTAATATGCCCCAATTAAGGTGTAATGAGCCACTATTTAGGGCTTAACAGAGAATGGGTGGCATCCTTTTGATTGGACTATGCAAACCTTATTCCTATGAATGGAAAGAACGGAATTATATTTTATCACCCACCTTGTCTATAGGTAAATGCAGAATAGAAAATCTGGTCTCTCACTTAACGCTTGGATGTTTCACATGTATTTCAAGGTTAATTATTGTCCAAAGGTTGCAGAGGTTAATATTCATGCTAATGGTATATTTAAAGGACTTAATACGTTGTCTTGATGCATTCTTTACACATTTCATTCATCCATTATTGACTAGAATTTATGAGGTTCGTCTTGGCTCTGTTTTTGGCAATTCAAATATGAGATAAACTTATATTGAGGGCCATTTTAATTCTCTGGTGAAAAGAGCAACATCACAATTGAAAAAATTGAGTACAAAGTGCTCTTTTTCGATGCTTTGAACTCTGATTTGGATCTTTATATAATTTGCATGATTAGATGTCATTCCAATAACCTCATACATGATAGAATTTTATGGAAACTCTGCAACCCTAAAATGGTAAAAATGGTTGTTTCCCTCTTTTCTTTTTCTTTTTATTCTTCTCAAATTCTTGCTTGTTGATGTTCTTAAATTCTAGAAAAGATGGAAAGTTCTTCCTCAAAAATATATAGAGGTTGGGAATGGTTCATATATATTATCCCAATTCCTTTTTATTCCTTCAAATTTGGCCTAGGTTTGAGGTTTAACTATTCCACCAAAATTTCCTACACTAGCACCCAAAGATTTGACACATGTAATAACCAATCTCCTATTTTTAAGGCACTTTTCTACAAAATAAAAGACATGTGTGCCACTTTGACTATATTCTAGTATTGGGCCTATTCGAGAGATCCTATTGATTTGAAGGAACTTTGAACCTTATCTGACCAATTCTTGTGAAATGTCATTCTACAGCCATTTTTTAGCGCACATAGCATAATTTTACTGTTTTGTGCTGAAAACTTAGATGTATACTCTATTTTTGCATTTCCTGCATGCTTGATTTATTTCTGGAAGTCTTAGCAACTGAAGAAGAGTTGGAGAAACCTTCCCTAAACATCATTGTCAGATGAGCTATGATTACTTTTAGTACTTACCAAACCATCATCTAAACTAATTGCTTGAGCCTTAGGTGCCCTTTTTATTTGTTCTTCCTATCCTCCATAGTTTAGTTCCTTCATAAATATCCCAACAAGATTTTCAGATTGATCTCTCAAATGAATGGCATGTCTGGAGCATGAACACTGCATTTGAATTGGCCAAGAGAATTTCTATCTTTCAGGATCAAACTTCTTCTCTGGCTTGTTAAAATCTCTTCCCATTAGTCATTGATATTTATCAATATTTGATGCCTCGCCCTTAAAACTAAGCATTGGATACTTGACTAGTTATGAATAGTAACACAATTAATATGCTTACAAGACTGTGCCAGACTTGGTACCAAACCCAACATTGTCGCTTTTGCATCCTTATCGAATGTCCATATGTTCCCAAACATCCGCAGCTACAAGATAATATGACTTAAGGTTCATAATAATCTGATTTATATCATCTGCAATCTTGTTATGAGGCATATTGCTATGCCATATTTTATGGAGGCTTTCAAGCCATGGCAGAATAATTTTTTTAGTTGACAGGTGGTGGAACAAGACAAAGAAGATTTTGGTTTGGAGGAGGGAAATGCCTCTCTGTGTAAACATTTATCTCTCTACTGAAATGGCTATGATGTCATGGATCTTCACAGGGACTATAATCGATAGACTCCAAGGGGTCGGATTACACTGCTGCCTCTCTCGACTCCACCACTCTAAGAAAGCGCTCTTTGTGCTGGGGATATCCATATCTATCTCTCTCCCCACTAAGAGCCAATGATTTTCTTCCCAATACAGCTAAAAAATCTCACAATGAAGGAGTATCATGATTATTAGTATATAGAATATGTCATGATTATAATAATTTCTTGAGTCATGTCTTAGCCTTTAGGGAGATCTAATATTTATGGTGATTTAAAATCCTCAATGGACCTCTTGCTTGATCAAGATACCATGTGTTGAAGCCCCTAAGGGATGAGTTTTTAATGTCTATAGGTCCACTGTTATGGAAAAATCAGTAAAATTATGTATGTACATTGACAACATGATGTATGAGGTGCTTGCATATGAAAAGTTCTTAATATTCTTTCCTATGGAGTTTTTATTGCTTTTAGTTTTCATTTAAAGATTATTGATTCGAATGAGAGGGATTTTCTTTGATGGTTTCTCTTATTGCAACAACTGTGGCTTGATGATGACTTCTAATTTCATTTCTAATTATGAAACCATATAGGAATCTACAAAATGGATTTCTTTTACTCTATGACCTTGACTGATAATGATATCTTTGAGTTCAGACATGAATTTATAAAATGGCTTTATTTTACTCTGGGACCTTGAATGATAATGATATCTCTGAGTTTAAACTTCAAATGTCTTGTTTTTATTGGTAATATCTCCCTTTACTTGTGTTAAGAAACTTTAAAATTGGAGGATAATTTTTCTCATCTTCCAATTTTTCCCACAAGGTTCATATTTTCCCATCCTCTAGAGGTTACATCTCTCTCTCTCTCTCTCTCTCTCTCTCTCTCTCTCTCTCTCTCTCTCTCTCTGGGAAAAATTGTCTTATATTACAAAATGATGAAAATGATATGTTCAGTACAATAAGAGGATTTTCTCCCTTCTGTGAAGCCATGCAATTAGAGCCATCATATTTGATAGAGCCACATAATCTGCAATTTTAATTTAACATGGTTTTTAACAATGATCTAAATTGCTAATACATGCAAAGGCTTATGGAAGACCATACTCCCCCAATCACATTTACTACCTTCAAAGGAAGATTTATATTGAATGGATTGGAGCAAGAGATGGTTGCTAGTCTAGGTATATCACCTAGAAGAGTCGAGCAACTGAGGAACAAAAATATGAGTAAGTCAAAAGAATTGAGCCTGGTTGGAGAGACAACAATAGAGAGGAGAAATGAAGATCAATGTCCTGACTCGTTGCATAAGGATCCAACATAACTGCATTCCTTTCCATAAGGATCTGACAAAGCCACATTCTTAAAAGATATACATGAGTTCCTTTTCTTTTTCCATTGCATATGGAGGCCTTCTGTTAATCCTATTTGAGCTACACAGATTTTCACTCATAGAATAAACTCTACAACTAGGAACCTAGAAATTACTCAACCTCCTATCAAAACTACGAATCTGTCAATCCTTAAGATCTAGATTCTGTATGGAATATTCAAGAGTATGGATACTGCATACAAAAATAAAATCAAAACAACAGACAGAAAGATACTAAATCTGCATAATTCAACACTTTGGAAAGTATGACAACAAATATATTTATGTTCCTAAATCACACAACTCCATTCCTCAAAAAGAAGAATTACAAGAGCAATATTCTCAAAGCTTGGATTATCTAAATCTTAAATTATGTGTATCATTGAACCACCCTCGCTTTCTCTTATAAACCAAGAAAAGAGAGGTTACAATAAAACCTAGCCACACATGTGGTGCACCTCCTTTCAGAAGTTAAAACACTAACCCTAATGCATCCTCATGCATGAGTTTTCATACCTAGTGAAGTGTGCCCAACTCCAAAAGTGGAAAATACATGCAAGCATGCGAGAATATCTCTCATTGATCCACTTATCTAATATGGGGTTATATGCCCTCCTAAATATAGAAAACCCTCCACATGGAATGCAACTTAACTCTAATGAGAACCGTGCCTTCCAGGAATAGACAAATCTTCATGCATAGTGCCTCCATGCATTGGGAGTTGTGCCTTTTTAAATTTGAAACATGCATGTTGTGTGTAGATTCCCTACACAAATGGATGCCTCTATCTAATTCGACACCCCATCCCTCTAAATAGAAACAATCAAAGATACACATGGAAAAAGAAGGCTAGAATGGATCTTTTGTTATAGTCCATTGTTGAAGGAGAATCACTTAGGAGAAATGGGTAAAACTTTTAACTAACAACTAGCTTATGTTTGCTATATACCAACATGTTTGTTTACATGAAGGGATTGAAGAGTTTGATAAAACTATGCAAGAAAATCAATGCTAACAGAATCTAAAACACATGAAATAACAATGGCACACACTCAGTACACAAATATTTACTCTGGAAACAATTAATTGGGAAAACCAGCCTAACTTAGAGACACTCCTCTCTCTCTCTCTCTCTCATTATTTAACTTCATTGTTTACAATACAATATTTATGTATTCCATAGCATCCAAAACCTTGTTATGTTAACTTGGATTTGATTACAACTCTGATTACTTAACTCTCATTAGTTTACAACGGACTGAAAAAATATTGGCCGAAAAAACACAATATAGACCAAAACGGCCCACTTTCGCTTTGGGATAAGATTGAATCTACCTGCAAAGAGTACAACACATGTCACACATCCTCCCACTCACTGTATTCTATGAAAAAATGGGGGAAAGGGGAAGAATTTTATATAATTAGCTGCTAGGGGCAACAATGCCCATTGATTCTCTACACCAAGATAAATTTTCAATAGGTCAAGAACACTTCTGAACCTGTAGGTCAAGGCAAGGCATGGCATGTCAAGGCAAGGCAAGTCATGCATGTCAAGGCATGTCAAGGAAAGGCAAGTCATGCATGTCAAGGCATGTCAAGGAAAGGCATGTCAATGCAAGGCATGTCATTTCAAGGCAAGGTATGTCAGTGCAAGGCAAGGTCTGTCAATCAGGTTAGAAAATTGAGGCTTTAGGTGAGGTCATTGGAGGATCCCCTAAGACTTTACAAGGTTTTATAATTTAGTGAAAGATTCACCAATATTTTACAAGATTTTATAATTCAGTGAAATATTCGCCAATATTTTACAAGATTATATAATTGACTAAAAGATTCACCAAAAAATTATATATACATTTTATATTATTGATAAAATAGCCTTCATTTTTTCCTATGTATCATGGGGATTCACCCATTTATTATACATATAAATTTAGGGGGGGTTCTTAAAATCACCAAGTTATATTATCAAATGTAGGATAATGGAAATATAAAAATACATGTGGTTAAGAAGTTAAGTCTTTGTACCATTATGAGCAACTTGAATAGAAGATAATCCAACACAACTCAATCTCTGTATCTTCTCACAAATATAACAACAAAAACCTTACTCAAATCCATTTTAGCATAATAAGTAAATGATATAAGTCCATGTACATGAACCTTAACTAATTTAAGGCTAATTAAATCAACTACAATTCCTAAATTCAAACGAACATCAACATTTCATGAATACTCAAGGAATTTGCAGGGGAGATGGAAAAATGGCACATATTTATTATAATAATTAAAAAATGAATAGAAAAAATATACCTAATTTTTCTAATAGCACCTTTGTTACCTGAGCTTAAATTCTTTTAGTCTCAACCACTTATCAAACTCCATTGCACCAATGATCATTATCTTATTGTGAAATGGGAATCAGAGGAAGGCTCAAATCGTACTCAATATTAGATCAAACTTGCAAAACTAGGAGGGTTTTATTCAAGAAGGGGATATTATGGCCAAAGGATAGCACATCTCAAATTATTTCTCAAGCATAAGGATGTTTTTTCCGCTCTTCCAACCATGAACCATCAACTTATATGAGTGAAAGGTAGTTCTAGCAATTGGGGAGCACAATTTGGAGTGTATAAGTGTATGGGATCCATACTCTATGCTCGAGGTTAGTGCTTTATGCATTTATTTTATTTTTTGGTCCATTTTGAGGATGCTCACATGTTGCTAAATAGAAACCTACAAGTGGTCATAAGTTGCACTTCTAAAAGTTGTAAGCAAAAGGTAAATGGATTGACAAGTATTTCAGAATGATCCGCATTTCCTAAAATGAAGGTATGTAGGTGGCTTGGATCAACTCTGGGCTCATAGGTGACCAAATATAAGTATAAAAAATGCCTCTTAATGTGTGAGGGCATAAGTTCAATAGTATAAAGATCATAAAGGTATTTGCAATTAAATACCAACGTATCATATGACTCTCTTCCCTAAGGTGGGCATACCCATGCTCTTGTGGAAAATAAGCATGGACGCCAAATCAAGTATACTTTGGATCTGTGAAATATATACAATGTAGAATAACAACCACAAAAAAATACATAGTTACATGGACTAGAATTTGTGCAAAAATAGATCTCAAAAAACGTTTTCCAAAGGCATTTACCTTATCCCTGCATAAGTGGACTCATATGTAGAGTTGAACTATCAACAATTGTTGTTCGAGAGCAAAGCATGTCCTAAATATGGCCATTTCACCAAATACTACAAAATCACAACTATGATCTAAATGCCTCCTAAGAAAGAGGACCAATGGAAACAAGCCAAGAAACCCTCAAGAAACAAACAAGTCATTTCACCTTCTTGTACAACCCCTCCTCTTATATTGGAAATAAAGGTAAGGAAATCCCCACTAGGAACAAATTTGAGGTGTTTCCTTAGATATCTCATGAACCTAAATCCTATGCTCAGATTCCCCCTAAGCCTCAATGGCTCCTCCTCCCTCTTATCCGGTGATCATGCCCCTCCTCTCTCCCAAGAAATTTGTTCAATCCCTCTTCACTAGGTCTCAAATGGAATATCTAAAAGCACTACAAACCATGGTGTTAAAGGAAGAATTATAGGACACTCAAGATATTATTTCAAAGAAACCTTCCACCTAACCTAGTAATTTTCTCACTTGGAAAAGGGCCCTTTAGCGATAAGGAGAGGATGAGAAAGACCCTAAAGAAGAAATCATTATGAAAATACCAAGAATAAAAACTCTTAATGAAAGGTGAGAGGCAATATAAGTGAAAGACAAATTATTACTGATTCAAACCTCCATCGAGAGTTCATTTGGAAGTGAGATTAAAATTATTTTAGTCAAAAGATCTAGAATGTAGATGGTTGTTGATGGGGTCATAGGCAGTATTTATAACCTTCCAGATATAAAATAATGAAAGCGATCTCCTAAAATAATAGGAAAATGGGACGCTGATGGAATATCCAACAATATTGAGAGGGGGGGGGGGGTGATCAGTATTGCCTACTTTTTCCTTTTAAATTTATCCATATAAATCACACATTAATTATTCAATTAAGTAATATATGATGAACAACAAACCCTTATGAACACAATATTTTATCATGGAACCCAATAGGGAAAACCACCAAGACTTTTCTATTAACTTCAAAATTCCTTTTCTTACAAGTTACATAGAGGGAAGATATTCTTCCTTTTCGATCAACACCAACTGATCAGGATGCACCCACAACCTTTTTCACTAGCACCAACTAGTAGGAGGCTACGGCACCCTGATTAGTCAGCTACAACTGACAAGGAAGCACCAACTCCCTCTGTTCACCAACACCAACTGGTAGGAGCCTTCAATCCCCTGTTTAGTCAGCTACAAATGACAGGGAAGCACCAAATCCACTGCAGGCTCCAACCTGCCCTTGCACCACCCAACCACCCTTAGTTTATAATGTAATTCAGTATCTTCTTCTCTTCATCGAATTTGAATCATGCAGCCATTGTTGTACTTCCTACTTGTATGTTGCAGTCTCTGCTTGTATGGTCTTCTCTATCAAGTAATGGGTTGCATAATTGTTGCTCTGTCTTCTTCTGTTCTTGATATTAAATTAGACATTGACAGGCACCTTAGAACAAACATTTATTCATCTTGGACTCTACTTCTGTTTTTGATCTTCTATTCTCAACCACAGAGACATTATCTTCTCACCATTTTTTCTCATTTATATAATCTTCAAACTGGTGTGAAATTTAAAACATCATGTCCCTTTATTTAAACCATTGTATCTTTTCATTTAAAATGATAATCTAAACTTTAATTAATATCATTTTTTATTTTTATTCTTTATTCATGTTTTCATGATTTAACTCTCTTTTAATCATGACTGTGTATCGGTTCATTTTTGTCATGAGTTGATCACAGACATGGATCAACTCATTAGATCGTAATCATGTTTCTGCTGCGTTCTCAATTCACCAACAGACCATATTCGATCATTTATCGATTCTCTGTATTGTTATGGTGTAACTCTTTGTCAAACAAAATCTATATGAGGCGCTCCCTTCAAACCATTTTCATATGACTAATGGTGTAGAACCACAGGCTTTAGCAATTTAAGTGATGCATTACAATCTTCCCTTTCAAATATCTTTACCATATGACCAATGATGGTGACCTCAGGTTTAGCCGAAACGAGTGCATATCAATTGAATGGACACGATTCATTCTCACGATGAGATAAACGGTTGTCGGGATTTCGACACTTTTCCCTTCGAGTCTTCATTACATACAACCTTTCAAAACTCTCGAATACGATATCGCCGATTAGATCAGACAATTAGCGTTTATTTTTCAGAGACAAATCAATGGTCAGCTTTAAACCTTACACTCATCCTTTCATTTCTAAATACGACGACCTTAACTTAAGCAGGAGTTGAGATGGATGGCTGTCATAATTTAGACACTTTGGGACTTTAAGTTGATTGTTGTTTCATTCTCCTCTGGAGTGGTCACCTGCTGTGTAAGTTATCAATGGTGTACACCTCTTGCTGTGGGTTAATGATTCCACTTACACTATCCTTCCACTATGGTAGATCGACATCCAAGAATGCTCTCGAAGTGATATTTCATATTGGACGTCTCGTGTCCATTTCGGGACTTCGGCGTTCGAGATTTTGGGACTTGGGGCAAGTATTGATAGTATATCTCCCGAAGAAAAAATCTTGGAGTGACGTAAGTTCCTTACGTCACTTTTTGACGTGTCACAAGCCGAGTAGCTACCACGTGTCACTCTGATTCATGATTTTCACATACCAAAAATGCCAATTCAGGTTGACACTTGTTGTTATTTGACTGTTCCACATATCCTTGTTGACGTGTTTTGCTGATGTGGTCTACCGACGTGGATCTACCTGATCTAACAATCAGAATAGTATCTGAAATGTATCTCAGATCGATGGCCTGAGATCTTCCTCGATCCTCTGTAATCCGATGGCCCAAATCTTTTGGCGATTTCACATTTCAAAGATTCTGTTGCTAGTTGCCTCGATTTTCCCAACTTTCTAAACTCTGAGGTGGAGCCTAGCAATGCTAGATCCTTCCCTTCTCTTCCACTGATGTGACTTTGGATGTGACTAGGGGCCAAGCAAAAAGAGTGTTTAGCATTTTGCGAACTTGTGAACTTCGTTGTGCCTGATCAACGGTCCACGATCTTCTGTGATCTGATGACCCAGATCATTTCACAACTTTGCATTTCGGAGGTTTCCTAATCGATGGTCCAGATCTCTCCCTTTGATTGAATGGATGTGATCAAATCATGATTTCACGTTTCACGACTTTAGAGGTTAGAGCACCTCCTTCCTTTGACTTTTCAATCAACGAAATGATGATCTCTCGCCAAGTGTCTTCTAGATCCAACGGATCAGATCTCAAACTGATGGGGCATAAGATTATCGCTACTTTATACCTGAAGTAAAGGATGTTCATTCGATTAGGATCTAGGATAGATGGCTCGATCCGTATGTGATGCAACTCTTGTAGTGTATCTTTTCCTTCCACTCAAAATTGATCTGATGGTCACGATCTTTCAATATTCCTCAAGGCCATGGTCACTCATATGACCGATGCACATTATATTAGATGATCAACATGATCAAGCTCTTGATCGAACAACTGTTGAGGCTTCTAAATATGATCAGATGATTGCTAAGCTTACACTTTTCCTTCCAAGTTTTGATCTCTGTGTTTGCTAACCCTCCTGAGATTTTATCATAGGAACATTTGTTGATCCTGTCGTGATCAACAATAATCACAAATTTCTTCTGCTTCCTGATATATTGTTGACATCAATGACAATCTCATATGTCATTAACAACAGATCATCACATCGACTGTTGACATCAATGAAAATATATCCAACAATCTCCCCCTTTTTCATTGAGGGCAACACACTAAATTCATATACAAAACTCCCCCCTGTGATGATGCTTTCCTCTTATGAAGTTTTCATTTTATGAAGTTTCTCTCCCCCTTTGACATCAATGGCAAAGGGTTTCTTCTCCTATGATCTGTTTGTATCAGTACTTCTCTAACCATTGGAAATCCTTCTACAAACATGTTCTACATGTCATAGCTAAATGACTCCTTCTATCGTTTATTTCAATCTCCAACTGAATAGGTGCCAACTGAGCATTATTTTATTGAGAGATTTAGGTAGGAATAAGGATTACTCCCAATTTTATCCTGAGAGATACAGATACATCTCTGCTTAAGGGTTTTTTCTCCTGCGGTAAAGCTCTGTATGTTATTGACTAGACTGAACGTGGGTAACTCTTCCTACACACATGTTATGCCTATCATAGCTGAATGAATCCCCCTATCAATATGCTTTTTCTCTACTTCTCACTACTCTCCCCCTTTGTTTCTAAAAAGGTAGCTCTTCCTGACAAGGTTTCATCCCATGTTAACTTACTAATTTCTTATCTCAGTTGATTGGGGATTTTTTGTGTTTCAAATGAGTAGTCTTCTTGATACAATTTTTTGTAGCGATCGAGTCTTTTCAAGATTTAATCTAATTACTTTCTTATTTACTACCAAAAACTTCCCTTGAATTTACTAATTGTTCTCCCCCTTTGTTTCTAAAAGGGTATCTTTTTCTGCCAGGGTTTCTCCTCTTGTTATTTCTGCAGGATGTAATGTAACTCATTTTGTCCATCAGAAAGATGTTGTCTTACTGGAACACTGCGCAATTGTAGCTCTTCTTATTCAAACAAGTCTTGGATTTTCCCATTGATTCTCATTGATCTTTAACCATGATACTAATTGTTTTTATATCATGCACTTTGACATTTTCACTCTCAACAATCTTATGTAACCTAATATTGTAGCATATGTATGCTTTCTTGGTAGAGGCATATCCAAGAAAGATACCTTCATCAGATATAACATCAATTTTACGAGATTTTCATCAAGCCTTTTGATGTAACCCTTGCTTCCAAAGACTTTGAAGTATTTTACCAAATGAGCTTTTCCAAAACAAGGTTCACAAGGAGTTTTACTAATATTAATCCTGAGTTGACCTCTGTTCAATATGAATAATGATGTGATTACATCTTCCCTCCAATATCAATACTAATAGATGGAATATCCATCAAATAATTAGATTCATTGAGCATAGTCTTTGTAGCTTTCTAGACAGAGATCTATTTTTTTTTTTTTTTTTTTNTTTTCTTTTAGAAGGAGTTTCAGTGTACCATTAAAATAGGATTGGAAGATTTCTGAGATAATAATAACTCAATTATTTTTGTTGTTCTACCGTTGGAGATTCATCATCAACGTCATTATTATGTGCACCAAAAGCTTCTTTATCCTTGTTTTGAGAATATTCCTTATTAGAAGTTTTCTCCTCCAAACCCGTATTATTAACTTCAACAATTTCAGGAGCAATATTTTCCTCATCTTTCTTATTTGGTACTTGGGATTTTATTTTCCATGTCTTCTTATTTACTCTTGTTGTCATATTATGTGAAGCATTTTTTATTGATTGTCTTCTTGATTTCCAACAGTCATGGGCTTTGTGACCATATCTACAACAACTGTAGCATCTCATAGTGTAGCAAAGTGTAGCAATATGTCCAACATGATTGCAGTTCCAACATCTTATACTATTGTTGAACCTACCTACTTGTTTTCTTCCATGGTGTCTACAACCCAAGTCTTTATGACCATATATATTACAAGAAAAACAATAACCGTTAAAGACACACTCATACCTTCTTTGATTCATACATGAAGGTGTCTCTCTTCTAAACTTTCTTTGAGGTATATGAATAGCTTCTAGATGTCTTCCATGATCCGATCTTCTAAATTTTATAGTGTTGCTTTTATTTCTTGAACGTGAAGAACCTGATTCATGCATGCTTTCACTTTTTGAAAATGAAGGAGATGTGTCAGACCTGTCTTCATATTTTTCAAATGAAGGATTTGTGTCAGACCTGTTTTCATCCTTTTCAAGTGATGGACTTGTGTCAGACTTGTTTTCACCTTTTACAAATGAAGGACCTTCATTAGATTTCTTAGAAGTACTAATCTCTTCTTTATTGTATCCAAGGCCAAATTTGTCATTTGGTGATCTCTGACTGTCCAAGATCTCATCCAGGGTCATGGAGTTGTTTAAGAACTTGATTTGGGTGTCTGACTTCTCAACCGTCTTTCTAAGATTCACAACTTCTGCTTCCAGCTCATGACATGATTCTTCCTTTTTGTCCAACTTGTTCCTTACTACATATTCTCTCATTTTGGATTCTTCAAGTTGGATTTTAAGACTGACATAACTTTCCCTTAGTTCTTTTAGATATGCAAGGCTTTTGCTTGGTTAATCATCTTCCTTCTTTTCTTCTTTTACTTGACTGATTTCATTTTTTAGTCTCTCGATCTCCTCTTCCTTTTCTTGACTGGTTTCATTTTTCAGTCTCTTGATCTCTACTTCTTTGTTTTCTAACTAAATGTCCTGCTCATATATTATCTTTTCATTGTCCTTGAACATTTCCTTTGGTTCCAAGAAGTGATTTTGAGTCTTATCAAGAAATTATTTAGTGTAGTCATGAAGAAAACTATAGTTTGAATAATCATGGTCATAGTGATATTCATAAAGACTCCAATCAACTTTTTTTTTGACCTTATATAGTTCTTCTTCTACTTATTTCATGAGATAAATACTAAGAGAACATTCTTCTATTGTATCTAAATATTCTTCTTTACTTGCAGGGGAGATTTTAATATCATTATTATTGCAAGCAGAGGATTGTGGAGAGTCTTTACCTTTATTGATGAATGAGTCTTCATATTCATCCTTGATAGGAATGTCTTCTGTGTCTTCTCTTTCAATTTGATACATTTTCTTGGGAGGATGCACAGATTCTTGAACATGGGAGTTTGCATTCTTGTCATCCTTCTGCTGCATAGTTGTTTCTTTGGAGGTATCATCACAACACTTGTCATCTTCTACATCAATCTGAGTAATAAGACTTGAACCTTTAATAATGTGTACTTGTTCATATTCAAGGCCAAATTCATTTGAAGGAATTCTTTGTATACTTAGAACTTTATCAAGGGCTTCATTCCCTTTCTTGAATTTTTCAACAATCTTAAGTTGATCCTTTAGTTGTTTACACCTTTGTTTATATTTTCTTAGATCATCCAAAGAACACTCAAGCTCAACTTCCAGATTGACTTCTGCTTCAATGTCTGAATATTTTTCAAGAGAATCTTCATCACTATAATTGTTGTAGTCTAAGCTTTGTTCTAATTGAAATGTTTCATTTGACTTCTCATATGAGTAGAGGTCTTTTAATTTGTCCCAAAGTTACATTGTAGAGTTACATTTGTTAGAAAAACAGGACCGTGGAGCAATAAAATAAAACAAATGCGGAAACAAAACACAGAAGATACACAATACAATAGAGACACAGATTTACGTGGTTCACCCAGTGTGGGCTATGTCCACCATATAAATTGCCAGGTCCTTCCTTTATTATTATCCAACATGTGAAGGGATACAACCTACAACAAACCCATTGTAACTTCCTCTTCTTTCTCTCACAGTCTCCTATCTCAGAATATAATATTCACCATCATACATAGCCACAATACATTTCCCTCATAAAAGAGGGTTGCCTTCTAGGGAAAAAAACCCTACCATAATTTCTACCATTAGATCTGTGACCTTATAATGAACGGTCCAGATTTACAATGAAATTACAATATACTTTTACAAGGCAATTTTTCCTTCTAGGACTTCGCCCCCAAACCCCCGCCGGGGGCCCACTTGCCCCCAACCCCCCCAGTCGGGGGGATAGCCCCCCTAGACCCCGCAGAGGGGGTACCCCTCCTCTGCACTCCCCCACATGGAAGAGTGTACATACTTCTGGGGTGTAAATACTTCATGGGGTATAAACACGGCTAAAAGTAAAAGACCTCTGAATCAAGAAGATAATCAGGCTCCATAACCAACAATCTCCCACTTGGAGACTAATCTCAACAACTCCACTGCTGTTGTATATGATAGACTCTAAACCTTCTTGGACCTATCAAATTTCTCATCTTCATCTTCATTCTTGAAGACCAACTGAAACTGAGCAGGAACTCAGTTTCTCTCTGGTTACTCCCTTTGTGAACATGTCTGTAGGATTCTAGCTAGTGTGTATCTTTTCCAACTTCAAATGTCCATCTTCCAAGGAAAATCGTATGAAGTGGTACCTCAGTTGTATATGCTTAGTATTTGAATGGAAGGATGAGTTCTTTGCAAGATGAATTGCACTCTCACTGTCACAATACAACCTGCTATTCTCCTGCTTCTTTCTCAATTCCTCCATAAACCTTTGTAACAAAATCATCTCTTTACTAGCCTCTGTAGCAACAACATACTCTGCCTTTTTTGTTGAAATTGCAACAACCTTTTACAGTTTCAAAATCCAAATTATTGATGTTCCACCTATAGTAAAAACATACCCTGTGGTCCTCCTCCTACTGTCTTTATCACCTGCCATATCTGAATCAACATATCCCTGTAGAAAAGTGTCTAAACCTCCAAAACATAATGCATGAGTAGCAGTACCTCTCAAATACCTGAGAATCCACTTTACTACCTCCCAATGTTCTTTACCTGTATTGTTCATATACCTTCTCACAACTCCCAATGCATGTGCAATATCTGGTCTTGTGCAAACCATTGCATACATCAAGCTGGCAACTGTTGATGAATAAGGGACCCTAGACATGTATTATATCTCCTCCTGTGTCTTGGGACACATTTCCTTAGTTAATTTGAAATGGATGGGAAAAGGTGTACTAACTAGTTTTGCATTCTGCATTCTAAACCTCTCCAACACCTTTTCTATGTACTCACCCTGACACAATGTCAATTTGCGATTTTTCTCGTCTCTTGTTATTCTCATACCAAGGATTTTCTTTGCAGCACCCAAATCCTTCATCGCAAATGAATTGGATATTTTCTTCTTGAGCACATTTATATCCTACATATTAGACCCTACAACAAGCATGTCATCTACATACAATAGCAATATAATAAAGCTTCCATTTTCTAGCTTTTTAAAATAAACACAGTGATCAGAATGACATCTACTATAACCCTATTCTGTCATAAACCTGTCAAACTTCAGATACCACTGCCTTGGAGCTTTCTTTAGGCCATATAAGCTCTTCTTCCACTTGCATACCAAATTCTCCTTCCCTTTGACCTCATACCCCTGTGGCTGTTGCATATAAATCTCTTCCTCCAAATCCCCATGGAGAAAAGTTGTTTTTACATCTAACTGTTCAAGATGCAAATATTCTGCTACCACAAGACTTAAAATAGTTCTAATTGAAGTCATTTTAACAACAGGAGAAAATATTTCATCAAAATATATACCTTTCTTTTGTGCAAACCCCTTTAGAACAAGTCTAGCCTTGTACCGCTTTTCTCCTCCATCTTCTTCCTTCAACTTGTAAACCCATTTATTATGCAATGCTCTTTTTCCCACAGGAAACTGAACCAAGTCCCAAGTATGGTTATTTACCAAGGAATCCATTTCCTCTTTCATGCCTTGCTCCCACTTCCTTTTGGTGTCTACCTGCATTGCCTCTTCATAACATTTTGGTTCACCAGAATCAGTCAACAATAAATAATACAATGAAGGAGAGTATCGTTCAGGGGGTATACTGAACCTGGTAGATTTTCTAACAACACTTGTAGGTGTTTGAGGTACCTACTTCTCTTGTTGTTGTACATTTTGATTTTCTAGTTCCTTTGGAATTTCTTTTTCAGTGATCTCATCAAGCACTGTATATTCTTGTTTTTCTTTTTCTTGTTTCTTTCCCTGCAACTGATCTTTGTACATGACCTTCTCATTGAATATGAAATCTCTACTCCTAATGATTTTGTTATTTTCATAATCCCATAAGTGATAACCAAAATCATTGACACCATATCCAATAAAGGTACACTTCTTGGATTTTTCCTCAAGCTTTGTTCTATTTTCTTTATCAATATGGACAAATGCTTCACAACCGAAAGTTTTCAAAAAAGAATAGTTTACCTTTTTTCCCATCCATTCCTCCTCTAGAATTCTACCATCCAAAGAGATTGAAGGTCCTCTGTTTATTAAGTAAACAACAGTATCTACAACATCTGCCCAAAACTGTAAGGGCAAATAAACATGCAATCTCATACTCCTTGCACACTCCATGATTGTCCTGTTCATCCTTTCCGACACACCATTTTCTTGTGGTGTTCTTGGAACTGTCTTCTCTCTATGAATCCCATGGTATGAATAGTAATAATCAAAATCCTTGCTGCAATATTCACCTCCATTATCTGATCTGAGACACTTCAACTTTTTTCCTATCTCATTCTCAATCAAATCTTTCCATTTCTTAAAAGTATCAAAAACATTAGATTTTTGTCAAATGCAATAAACCCAAGTTTTTCTAGTTGCATCATCAATAAAAGTAATATAATAATGAGAGCCACCAAGATATGATACCTGAGCTAGTCCCCATACATCTGTATACACAAGCTCTAACCTTTCACTCTTATTTTCTTTTTCGACTCTGAGAAATTTGACTCTCTTTTGTTTTCCATAAACACAATGCTCACAGAAGTCCAAATCAATTTGTTTAAGATCTGGAAGCAAATTTCTTTTGTGAAGTATCTGCATACCCTTCTCACTCATGTGTCCCAGCCTATGATGAAACAGTGATGTATCCACTCTTGTAGAAGCTAAAGAGATAGAAGAGTCAGTATTACCAGTACATAAATACAATGTACCTACCTTCTCTCCTTTTGCTATCACCAATGATCCTTTGATGACCTTCCACGTCTTATCTGTAAATATGGATACACAACCTTCACTTGCCAACTGCCCTATTGAAGTTAGATTTTTCCTTAAATATGGAACATGTCTTACCTCTTTCAACAACCATTGGTTTCCATTGCGTTCCTTTATTTTTACCTTTCCGATTCCAACAATTTTTCATGGTGCATCATCACCCAAATGAACCTGTCCAAAATCACCTTGAACATAATCTAGAAAATGTTTCTTATGGGGTGTGGCATGAAATGAAGCCCCTAAATCTACTACCCAAGACTCAGAAATATTATCTACAGAAAGAATCAAAGCATCTTGTAACACATCACCTGTTACATTTGCTTCCTGATTTCTCTCCTGTTGTCCATCTCTTTGTTTCTTTGGAGATCTACAGTCTTTCTTCAGATGTCATTTCTTCCCACAGTTCCAGCACTCTATCTTTCCAAGTATGGATTTGGATCTGACCTTCCTAGAATTCCCACGGTTTCCGAAACCCTTTCCTATATCCTTTTGTCTTCCCTTGTTCTTCATGTTCAATGCATTTCCTGATGTCTCACCTTTGCTTTTCTGTCGCATTTCATCACTAAGGATAACACCAACAACACCATCAAATTTTAAAGTATTTGAACCAGAGATAGAGTTACTTACAGCCATGACCAAGCTGTTCCATCTTTCTGGCAATGAGCACAAGATAAGAAGAGCCCTGACCTCATCATCAAAGTCCACTTTTACAAAACTTAGTTGATTAGTAACCGTATTAAAATCATTTAAATGATCTACAACAGACCCACCTTCCGACATCTTCATATTAAATAATATCTTCATTAGAAATACCTTATTGGACACTGAGGGTGTTTCATACAATTTGGCCAATGTGTCCATCAAACCCTTCGTTGTCTTTTCTTTGGAAATATTGAAAGCCACTGACGCTGCTAGGCTCAGCTATATCGTTCCTAGAGCCTTTATGTCAAGAATCTCACATTCTTCATCCTTCGTAGCCATCGGCTTCTTTTCTATTCCGCCCAATGGTAGGAATATATCCTTCTGATATAAATAGTCTTCCATATTCATCTTCCATAACTGGTAGTTCTGGCCATTAAATTTCTTGACCCTAAAATTTCCATCTTTCGACATTGCTCCCACTCGAACCAGGAACCCTCTTTTCCTGGGAGTTACCTTTCGCTCTGATACCAGTTGTTAGAAAAATAGGACCGTGGAGAAATAAAATAAAACAAATGTGGAAACAAAACATAGAAGATACACAATACAATAGAGACACAGATTTATGTGGTTCACCCAGTGTGGGCTACGCCACCAGAGAAATTGCTAGGTCCTTCCTTTATTATTATCCAGCATGTGAAGGGATACAACCTACAACAAACCTGCTGTAACTTCCTCTTCTTTATCTCATAGTCTCTTATCTCAGAATACAATATTCACCATCATACACAGCCACAATACATTTCCCTCATAAAAGAGGGTTGCCTTCTAGGGAAAAAACCCTACCATAATTTCTACCGTTAGATCTGTGACCTTATAATGAATGGTCCAGATTTACAATGAAATTACAATATACTTTTACAAGGCAATTTTTCCTTCGGGGGCTTCGCCCCCGAACCCTCGCTGGGGGCCTGCTTGCCCCCAGACCTCATAGAGGGGGTACCCCCCCTCTGCACTCCCCAGCGTGGAAGAGTGTACATAATTTTGGGCTGTAAATAATTCATGGTGTATAAACACGGCTGAAAGTAAAAGACCTCTGAATCAAGAAGATAATCAGGCTCCACAACCAACAACATTCACCTATCTTCTCTTTGATATCATCAGGTAATCCATCAAGGATTGTATTCGTTTCCATTGAGTTACTTTTCTTGGCTTTCTTTTGAGATGGAGTCCTTACTCTGTTTGGTGGGAAGTAATCAGTGATCACTGAATTCCATACATCATATCCCAATGCTTTTAGATGACTTTCCATTATTGTACTCCAAAATATGTATTCTTCTTTTCCAAGTATTGGATTTCCATTCACAATGTAAATCTTTTGTCCATCCATGTGTTCTTAATTTGATCTTCCTTTCAGTTTGGTAGACTGTTCTTAAAGGAACCTAGCTCTGATACCAATTGATGGAATATCAAGCAATACTGAGAGGGGGGAGGGGGTGATCAATATTGCCTACTTTTTCTTTTTAAATTTATCCATATAAATCACACATATTAATTATTAAATTAAGAAATATATGATGAACAACAAACCCTTATGAACACAAGATTTTATCGTGGAACCCAACAGGGAAAACCACCAACACTTTTCTATTAACTGCAAAATTTCTTTTCTTACAAGTTACATAGAGGCAAGATATTCTTCCTTTTCGATCAGAACCAACTGATCATGATGCACCCACACCCTTGTTCACTAGCACCAGTTGGTAGGAGGATACGACCCCCTGTTTAGTCAGCTGCCACTGACAAGGAAGCATCAAATACCTCTGTTCACCAACACCAATTGGTAGGAGGATTCGACCCCCTGTTTAGTTAGCTACAACTGACAGGGAAGCACCAACTCTCCTGCAGGATCCATGTTATGGATAAATTCGTAGGTGCGGACACTAACCAATCTCCCCAAGATCCACCTGGATCTGGAACAAAACGTGACAGAATACTACTCTTTCCCTAGATCTAACTATTGAATGGAACTAAGAGAAATGGATGAAGTACATAACTTATGAACGCCATCCTTTAATCTCTGTTGTTCCTCGCTCTGCTCCGATGCTCTTGCGTCGTTTCGATCACAACAACACAAACCAATCATAGCAAAAGCATTAATCTATTCAATATTTAGTCTATACATGTGATCAAGGAATCATGTAATAAGATGACATCATCATTATGGGAAAGAGACATATTCATGTATTATATTAACTGAAAGAGAAATATACAACCTGAGCCTTGATGTTGTAGATCTCCTTTCGATGGTTCCTAGCTTTGACACACACACTTGCTCGAGTATGAAGAAGTTGAAACACATATGATGACCTTGCTGTTGTCTTGYTGCTGTAGCKCCAACCCTTCACACAGTCTTGCACAAGTTCTCCAATCAATCTCTTGCTTATTCTTTTAGCTTCTTACTTCTTAACCCTTTCCATGAGTAATCTTCTCAATATATAGGAGAAGATTAATTAGTTACTTGGATAGAGAATAATCCCAAGATATCTGGGAAGCCAGTATTTTGCCAACCATTCGAACTCCAACTCATCCTTCTAGAAGATTCCTTCTAGAAGGATCGAGAATTTACTCATTTTCCTCTTTAAAAACAAGTTCGCACCCTGGCTTTGGACACAGTGCGAGAGGTTCGCAATCCAACCGAAAGCAACCTGCGAAAATGAAGCTTCTCGCAGGAGAGTATATATGCAGCCTGCGAACTCTTCCCAAAATATGATTTTGAGGAAATGACAAATGTAACCTTCCTCTGGAAATTGTTCTTAACAAAGAGTTTGATCTTCCATTATCATGACATGATCATAATATCATCTCGATAACCAAAAATGTGGATAACAATCCAACCTACCCTTGCACCACTCAACCAACCTTATTTTATAATGCAATTCATTCTCTTCTTCTCTTCATCGTATTTGACTCATGCAACCATTACTGCACTTTCTACTTGTTTGTTGCAGTCTCTGCTTGTATGGTCTTCTATATCAAGGACTGGGTTGCATAACTGTTGCTCTGTCTTCTTCTGTTCTTGATATTCAACATTGACATGCACCTTAGAATGAACAATTCTTCATCTTGGACTCTTCTTCTGTTTTTTATACTCTAATCTCAAGCACAGAGACACTATCTTCTCACCAATTTTTCTCGTTTATATAATCTTCAAACTGGTGTGAAATTTAAAATGTCGTGTCCCTTTATTTGAACCATTGTACCTTTTTATTTAAAATGATAATCTAAACTTTAATTAATATCATTTTTACTTTTTATTATTTATTCATGTTTTCATGATTTAATTCTCTTTTAATCATGATTGTGTATCGGTTCATTTTTGTCATGAATTGATCACAGACATGGATCGACTCATTAGATCATAATCATGTATCTGCTGCGTTCTCGGTTCAGAAACATACCATATTCGATCATTTATCGATTCTCTATATTGTTCTGCTGTAACTCTCTGTCGAAAAAAATATGTATGAGGCACTCCCTTCAAACCATTTTCATATGACTAATGGTGTAGAACCACAGGATTTAGCAATTTAGGCGACGCATTACAATCTACCCTTTCAAATCTCTTTACCATATGACCAATGATAGTGACCTCACATTGAGGCGAAATGAGCACATATCAATTGAATGGACATGATTCATTCTTCCGATGAGATGAACGACTGACGGGATTTCGACAATTTTCCCTTCGAGTCTTCATTACATCCAACCTTTCAAAAATCTTGAATACTATATCATCGATCAAATCTGACAGTTAAATTTTATTTTGCGGAGATAGATCAATGGTCATATTTAAACCTTACACTCATCCTTTCATTGCTAATTCCGACGACTAGAACTTAATCAGGTGTAGAGATGGATGGTTGTCGTAATTTTGGCACTTTGGGACTTTAAGTTGATCGCTATTTCATTCTCCTCCGGAGTGGTCACCTATTGTGCAAGTTATCAACGGTGGACACTGCTTTTTGTCAGTTAACCATTCCACTTACACTATCCTTCCACTGTGGTAGATTGACAATCATGAATTCTTCTGAAGTGATCTTTCAGATCAGACATCTCGTGTCCATTTCAGGACTTCGGTGTTTGATATTTCAGGACTTGGGGCAAGTACTGATGGTATATCTCTCGAAGAAAAAATCCCGTAGTGACGTAAGTTCCTTACGTCACTTGCTGACGTGTCACGAGCCGAGTAGATGCAACTGTAAATGTGTTGACCTGCACAGAATAGATCTAGCTAAACAATGATACACACATTTGTAGAGAGAATTGGAAAAAGAAGAATAAGAAGAGAAAGAATGGAAAGAATTCTCATTAACTGTTGTGAATAATGAATAATTTACACATGATACACTATGTATAACTCAATAAGTTCAACTTGAGGTGAACCAAGTCACCATAGTGGTGGTCTAGAGTGATCTGGATACACACCAGTAGTTACGAGAGTGAACTGCCACCTATTCTAGTCTCTCAGGCAGTTACAGGAGTGTACTGCCACCTATTCTAGTCTCTCAGGCAGTTACGGGAGTGAACTGCCACCTATTCTAGTCTCTCAGGCAGTTACGGGAGTGAATTGCCACCTAGTTGAGTTAACTAGTTAACTAGTCTTCAGTTAACTGACTGAACAAAAAGTAGTGAGGAGTTAACTCAAGGAATCAAGGCTAATGCGCCACTTTGGTGATGATACCAAGGCAAGGTCGAATTAGCATGGTGATGATCCCAATGTTTCATGGTGATGATCCCAATGCAAAATCTAAACTCAACTCAACTAGTCAAACTGAAGTGTGAACTGAAAGAGAATATTATCCAGGTGGAATAAAAACCTTAGGAAAAAGAAATCCTAGGTGTGTGTGAAGTAACTCCAACACCCCTCTGAACATCACTATGGTGAAAATAAAGATTGGGTCCCAACAACGAGGCCATGTTAGGTACCCAAGTACAAAAGATACACTAAAAATAAAGTGAGAAAAGAGGGAAAACCTCATGGGAAACCCCCCCCTCAAGGTACAATGTTTGTAAAAAGAAGAACTACAGTTGCTAGGCAACTGTGTCCTTCACTCCAAGACGAACTCACAGAGAATGGAATTTCTGCTCAGTGAAGGTCTTGGTGAAAATGTCTATCGTCTGTTCTACTGAAGGACATAACTGTAAGTTGATGATCCCCTCGTGTACTAAGTCCCGGATGTAGTGCATGTGGATCTCGATGTGCTTCATCCGCTGCCTCTAAACTAGATCTCTGTAGAACATCAAAGTGGTCTGGTTGTCACACTGGATGGCGATCAACCGATGAAACTGAATGCCCAACTCAGTGAGAAAATTTTGTATCCACATAGCCTAAATGGTTATGTTAACAACCCCTCTGTACTCTGCCTCCAATGAGGATAGAGCAATGGCAGCTTACTTCTTGCTCGAACAACAGATAGGCTCGGAACCAAGACTGAGTGAGTAACCATATGTGGACTTGCGATCAATTCTATTGCTAGCCCAGTCGAAATCAGTAAACCCAATGAGATCTAATGTAGAGTCTGTTTCATAATGAATCCCAAAGGTGATGGTGCCTTGTACATATCGAAGGATACACTTTGCCAATTTCCAATGTAGCTCATGCGGCTCCTGCATGAACCTGGAAACTGCACCAACTGCATATGAGAGGTCTGGTCTGGAGTGTGTGAGATACAACAAGCTCCCCACTAGTTGTCTGTATAGTGTGTTGTCAACCAGTGGAGTCTCCCTGCCATCCTCAAGTTTGACTCTTGATAGGAAAGGAGTCGGAGAAGACTTGCAGTCTGTCATGTGAAATCTCTCAAGGAGATCTCATGCATACTTGGCTTGAGATAGTTTGATCTCTGATGCATCCTAACTGACCTCAAGTCCAAGGAATAACTGTAGCGTACCCATGTCCGTCATCAAAAACCTGTCATGAAGAATCCTCTTGATTGCAACAATCGCTGAAGTCGAGAAACCGATCATCAACAAATCATCGACATACAGAACTAAAAGTAGTAGTGAATCAACCGTCCTGAGCATGTATACATTCAGATCTGATTTACAACATACAAAGTTATGTGACAATAGGTAGGAGTCCATCTTGGCAGACCATGCCCTCGGAGCCTGCTTGAGGCCATAAAGTGACTTCTTCAGTCAACAGACCAAAGATGAGTCCTGCATAAATCCATGGGCCTGCTCCATGTAGATCTCCTAAGAGAGATCACCATGAAGAAATGCATTCTTCACGTCCATCTAATGGACTTCCCATCCCATGGCTGCTGCAATGGCAAGTGCAAATCATATGGAATACATGTTCTCTACTGGAGCGAAGGTCTCATCATAGTCAATACCATGAACCCGCTGAAATCCTTTGGTAACAAGCCTGGATTTGTATCTATTGATCTTTCCATCTGTTGCGCTATTGGTCCTGTAGACCCATCTGCATCTAACAAGTTTCCTCCCAGAGGGAAGGGGAACCAGATCCCAAGTCTGGTTCTCGAGGAGGGAGTTGTACGCCTCCTGCATGGCGGATTCACAAAAGGGATTTCTAGCAGCCTCGCCATAAGACTATGGATCTGAAGACTGAACCAAGAAAAGACACCTGGAGGGAAATGGTTCAGTGGCAGTGAGTGAAACAGGAGGCTCCTCAAAATCAGATCGAGTCCTCCTAGTATCGGTTGGATCACCGACGAGATCCCCTGCATCCTGAAGTGTAGTCTGTGCCCACTTGGGCCTCTTCTCTGGCTCTGCAACTGCATCTGGATGCTCTGACTCTGTATCTGACTATACTGACTTTGAATTTGAATCTGAATCATCTAAGTCCTCTGAATCAGAACTCTTTTCTGAAGAAGATTTGACATGTGCATGCTCATCATCTCATATAGGTGGAAGAGTGAAGGTGTCTTCATGCGGCTGCTGAGGTACATGCGAGACACTTTCCTCGAATTGGACACTACGCTCAATGATGAGTCAGTCTGAGGAAAGATCAATAAGTCAATATCCCTTCCCACCATCGGGGTATCCAACAAAAATGCACTCAATGATCTGTGGATCATGTGCCTTCCTCTTTTCAGACAGAATCTGAGCCCATACACGAGAACCAAAAATGCGAAAGTGGGTCACTTTTGATTTGAGGCCACTCCAAGCCTCGTAGGGAGTCTTATCCTTGACATATCTATGGGGAGATATGTTTTGGATGTATGTTGTACAGTTAAGTTCTTTGGCCCATAGTCTATGTGTTAGTGACTTTGCATGCAACATGCAAGATGCCATCTCCTTTAGAGATCATTTTTTCTGCTCAGCAACTCCATTTTGATGCGGAGTGTAGGGAACTGTTTGCTGCAACCGAATCCATGCCTCATGGAAAAGATTGTGGATATCATGATTCACATACTCTCCCCCATTATCAGTTCATAGGACTTTTATCTTCTTTTCGGACTGTGTCTCAACCAAATCTTTGAAATCTTTGAGGTGTTGAAAGACCTCGTATTTTTGCCTGAGAAAGTAGATCCAAGTAAAACGTGAGAAATCATCAAAAAAAATGAGAAAAAACCTCGCTTTGCTGATGGATGGATGTGGAAAAGGACCCATAAGGTCACTGTGGATCAGATATAAAGGTGAAAAATCTCGCTAATACTTTCCCTTGTCAAATTTCTCTTGAGGGTGCTTTTCGAGAACACATCCCTCACATACTCCCTTGGAGAAATGGATGTCTGGTAGAGCATCAACTAATATGTTCTTGCTAAGCTGTTGATCCAGATTTTATGAGAAAAATGAAATGAATACAGATTATTAATAGGTTCTTAACACAAAATAACAGAGATACAATAAAACTGGTTTTCTATTCAATAACAAAATAAGCTGAAACTGTAAAATGCAGCGGAAACAAGCTTGCTGGAATGGTGGCGGCTTATCTCTGAGAAGAAATGTGACGGCAGCGTGCATTCGCAAAAAGATCATTACAATGAGGATATAAAGGCATTTTTATAATAAACAGGAATGCCAAAAACCCTAGACATCCAAAAACCTGACCTAGGAGATGAAGCGCCAAAAGTCATGTGGGCCCCATTTAGGTAAGTTAGTACATCAACTTCCCGGGGTCGTAACTTTTGCATACGATCTCCATTTTAGGCGTGTGATAGCCCGTTGGAAAGGTATCATCAAAGAGATTCATTTAGGGGGATCAATCATGCATTTGGATATCACTGAGGAGATCGATACCGAAAAACCTTCATTTAGGCCCTCAAAATGGCCCCGAAAGTAAAAACTGCTAAAAATAGTAAATTGCCAAAAATGTTAGAAAATTGTTTTGAGCCAGTTGGAAAAGGTGGGTGGCCACTGATATCCATCTGGATCAATCCTCCCTCCTTAGGAAGCAACGGTCTCCATTGCATTGAGGTCCCCCATTAGATGAGGAAATTTCTGCTGAATTTGGCCCCGGATGAGCCACTTGCCTTGGTGCAGGAGCTAACCTGCTTTGACGACTCGATAAAGTTGGATCCTTTGTTGTCGAGTGCCCTTGATATGTCTGTCCACAATATGATCATTGGATGCCTGTTGTATGTAGTCAGGGTTGAGCTCTGTTGGTGTGAGTTTTTCTGCTACTTCTGAGGTGTCCAATAATGGTGGGAAATAAGGGAGAAGGAGATCCACGTTGAACACTGGGTGCAAGCCAAGGAAAGGAGGAATGTTGAGCTCAAAATCATTATCCCCCACAACCTTGCTGATAGTGTATGGTCCATAATAGAGTGGGAAAAGCTTCTGATGGGGTCTTGTAAGGCGTTCTTTTTGCAAGTGCAACCAAACTTTGTCGCCCACTTGAAACTTATGCGACACCCGATGTTGATCATGGTGCTATTTTTACTTGTAATTGGACTTCTGTAGGATATCTTGAACTTGTTGGTGGATGTGATGGATCCACTCAATGAACTGGGTGGCTTTGTCAGCTTCAGTTGGAGCAAGAGATGAGTTAGTCGAGGTGACCGCAAGGGGAAGTGCAACATCTATGGGACCCAATGGTTGGAATCCCAACCCCACTTGAAAGGGGTTGTGCCTGGTTGAGCTATGCAAGGCTCAGTTGTAGCTATGCTGGACATAGGGAAGGCTCTCATCCCATGTATGAGGGTTCTTTGAATTATACATGCGAAGGATATGCACAATCATTCGATTTACAACCTCAGTTTGGCCATCTGTCTGGGGGTGGAAGGCCGTGGATTTGGTGATCTTGGTGTCCAGCAGTGACCAGAGGCTTGACCAGAATGTGCTGAGAAATCGACTATCCTGATCTGAGATAATGGTTTGTGGGATTCCAAAATGTACCCAGACTCATTCAAAGAAGAGCTTGGCAGTGGCCTCTACTGTGATGTTCTTCTTGTAGGCAACCAGAATCGCCATCTTAGAAAAGCGATCAACAACCACAAAAATACAGTCATTTCCCCGCTTGATGGATGGGAGGCCCGACATGTAGTCCATTGAGATGGATTCCCATGGCCTGTCAGGAGTAGGAAGAGGGGTGTACAGGCCCTGTTTCTTAGTGGTCGGTTTGGCAATAATGCAGACAGTGCAGGATCTGATGTACTTGCCGACCTCCTGTCGAAGTTTCGGCCAGTAGAAATGTTTCTGTAGCATCGCCACTATCTTTTCGACGCCAAAGTGTCCTGCCACCCGATTGTAGTGGGATTCCCAGATCAGCTTCGCTTGCTCACTTGATGGAACACAGATATGGCCCAGACAACACAACAACCCATCCTGAAGATGGAAATTATCGACAACTGAATTTGCACCCAACATTTGGTAGGTGGTGTCAAAGTCAGGGTCTTTCTCATAGAGTTGGGGCCATCTAGATGTCTCATGGCCGCAAGAATCTAGAACCGTGGTGAGTGCCACGACTGGCGGTCTGTTGAGGCAATCAGCGATGTGATTGGTGCTTCCTGTTTTATACTTGATGTTGAGGTGGAATTGCTGCAAGTATGTGGACCACTTTTGATGGCAGTCATTCTGCAATTTTCCCTATGTTTGCATGAACTACAATGGCTTATGATCAGTGTGGATCACTGTCTCCTTCCCAAGAATGTAATGTCTCCATTGGCGGCATGCTTGCACAATAGAGTACATTTCTTTTTTGTAAGTAGGGTACTTACAGACAGTATCTGATAGTGTCTCACTATGATAGGCCACGGGGTAGCCGTGCCGAGTGAGAACGGCACCCACAGCATAGTCTGAAGCATCTGTCTCGATCTCAAAGAGATGTTGCAGGTCTGGTAGTGAAAGTAATGGGGCTGAGCACAAGTGATACTTCAAATCACCGAATGCTTGTTGTTGGGACCGACCCCACACAAATTTCTCCTTACAACCACCCTGTTTATTTGGTTGAGGGCCTATGTAATATGGGAGAAACCCAACACGAACCTGTGATAGAAATTAGCAAGTCCCAAGAAGCTTTGAAGCTCAGTGAGTGTTGTTGGGGCTGGCCAATCACAGATGACTTGGATCTTGGATGGATCCACATGTACACCATGCTGATCAATGATGTAGCCCAGGTAATGGACCCTGTCCATGCCGAAAGAGAATTTTTCTAGGTTGGCATATAGCTTGTGCTGTCGCAGGGTGTGAAGAACCTGCTGAATGTGCTGCAAGTGTTCGGCCCAAGTCTTGCTGTAAATTAGAATGTCATCCAGATACACCACTACAAAAGTATTGGTGAATGGTCGCAGGATATCATCCATCATCCTCATGAAAGTGGCTAGAGAATTTGTCAAACCAAAGGGCATGACCAACCATTCAAAAATTCCTTCCTTTGACTTGAAGGCAGTCTTCCATACATCTGTCTATTCTATCGAGACCTGGTGGTATCTAGACTTCAGATCAATCTTACTGAAGTATTTGGCCCCTGTGAGTTTATCAAGGAGGTCATTGATTCGGGGAATCGGGTACCGGGTTCTGACAGTGATTTTATTTAGAGCCCGGTAATCAATACAGAGTCGCCAGGTTCCATCTTTCTTCTGTACCAGCATGATTGGGCTCCTGCAAGGTGATCAGATGGGGCGGATGCGCCCCTTGTGGAGCAGTTCTTAGATCTATCGCTTGATCTCCTCATTCTCTAACAAAGAGTGATGATAGACTGGCCCATTGGGCAGCGATGCGCTGGGGGTCAGATCGATGGGGTGCTTGACCTACCAGTGTAGAGGTACACCTGTAGGTGAGGAGAAGATATCCGACTATTCTTCCATGACCTTATCTACTTGCTTCTACTGTGTGGAGAGGTCGAACGCAGAGACCCCAGATGTGGCTACGACCTTTTGCTTATTCTAATAGAGAATCATGAAGAAGACAAACTTCCCCATCTGAGAGATGACCTTCCTGCATTGCTTAACAGATATCAAGGAAATAGCACTAGGTGGGACTACCTCGAGTATCATGTACAATTTCCTGTTCAAAGTAATAATAACACTACGAGGCCTAGACTCATATACAACATGATGTTTCCATAAATAAGGTTGGACCAAAAGAACATCAAAAACTTCGAGAGGAGAAACATCACACAATACCTTGTCTTTGAAGGGCTTGATATCATACGACAGTCGGCACTGTTGGTTGACGCGAAGATCGCTTCCTTGGCGGAGCCATCCAATGTTGTAGGGTTGTGAGTGCGACATTGTTGGCAGGTCCAGCTGCTTGATGACCTCTACTGAGATGAGGTTCTTCTAGCTACCGCTATCAACGATGAAGTGCAGTGGAGTGCCTTTTACCCACATCTGTGAATGGAAGAGGTTCTCTCCTTCTTCTGGCTTGTCTGGTTCACCAGGCTGGAGCTTGGTGGTAGAAACGGTGGCACTGGGTTCCATGTCAATGATTCATCTTCCCCTTTATGGTTATGTCTCAGAGTTAGAATCTACATCTAATTCAGAGGCTTTCACTTCAGCCACCAACGACTGTTTTGAGCGGCAGTCAACAATGTTATACCAAGGGCTCTTATGGAAGTCGCACCACTTCTCGGTATCTTTCTTTGTCTTTCCAGTGTCCTTATTTGCTTGTGGCTTGTACTGGTTGTCTTTATATTGTCCATATTTTCTCTGTCCTTTGTTCGATGGGTTGGGGCCACCCTTTCCTGGCTTTTGTTGTGAGGGGTTCCCAGGCATGAATTGCCGCATCTTTTGTTTGAGCTTCTGCTCGATTTTGACGGCATATCGGTAGGCCGCGCCCAAGGATGAGATGTCCATAAATTCCATTTCAGTCTGGATGTATCTATGTAGTGCATCATGATACTTGAGCACCAAATGTTTCTCTGAATCTTTGATACCCAACTTGGTGCGCAAGGTATGGAAGATATTTGTGAAATCTGACACTGCTTGGTCTCCTTGCCGCAGTGTAGTCCATTTGGTATATAGCTCGTCATAACTTCTGACAGGGTAGTATTGTTCCTTAATAGCATCCTTGAAGGATTCGCAGGTGGTCGTGACTAAAAATAATGAGGTTTCCTCTGTTTCCTTTTGCTCACAGAAAGTTTCCCACCAATCTTTGACATGGGGAACGACTTTGAGGAGCGCAAAAGTAATCTTTTCTCTATTCGAAAATTTATGAACAAAAAAATACCCTTCTAGTAGATTCAACCACTTGTCTACAACATATGCGTCTATATAACCTTCAAATATAGGAATATCAAAGTTTTTTTGTACCTTGAAGGGGGCGGCACCTCCGTTTGAAGAAGATGCATCGCCTATTGGTAGTTGCCGAAAGATTTGCGCGAAACTATCCATCATCTCGTTCCTCTGTTGCGTGAGGGCTTCCTCAATCAACAGTTTGAAAGGATCTCCTGTCCCATAATCTTTATTTTCTCTTGCCATGGGAGGTCTCTTGGGTGTGCGAGAGATTCTGTCCTCAAGAGTAATAAGCTTGAGACCCAATTCTTTGTACTCTGACCTCATTGGGGACATGCATTAAGACGACAAGGAGTAGACCACTCTGATGCCACTGATCTGGATTTTATGAGCAGAACGAAATGAATACAGATTATTAATAGGTGCTTAACACAAAATAACAGAGATACAGTAAAACGGGTTTTCTATTCAATAACGAAATAAGCTGAAACTGTAAAATGTAGCAGAAACAAGCTTGTTGGAATGGTGGCGGCTTATCTCTGAGAAGAGATGTGACGACAACATGAATTTGGAAGAATCTCATTACAATGATGCTCTGAAGGCCTTTTTACAATAAACAAGAATTCCAAAAACCCTAGACATCCAAAAACCTAACCCTAGGAGATGAAGCGCCAAAAGTCATTTGGGCCCCGTTTAGGTAAGTTAGTACATCAACTTCCCGGGGTCGTAACTTTTGCATACAATCACCGTTTTAGGCATGTGACAGCCCATTGGAAAGGTATCATCGAGGAGATTCATTTAGGGGGATAAATTATGCCTTTGTCTATCATTGAGGAGATTTATACCAAAAACCCTTCATTTAGGCCCTTAAAATGGTCCCGGAAGTAAAAACTGCTAAAAATAGTAAATTGCCAAAATTGTCAGAAAACTGTTTTGAGCCAGTTGGAAAAGGTGGGTGGCCACGGATATCCATCTGGATCAGCTATTGCATGTATCTAAAATTTAAATGTCCAAACCTTTCATGCCATATCCTACTACTTTCATCAACATGTGTAAGCAGTAAAGCAAAATCAGGTTCAATGAATTCAGAAAATGTATACAATCTAGATTGATGATTTACCTCATTGGTAGCAATTCTAGAGTTGGTTTGCATGTCGTATATGTCCATGGTGTTTGGTGTGAATACGAATTTCTTTCTGGTGCCATAATTTTTCATCTGATACACAGAGAGAAGGTTGATAGAAGCTTGGGAACATGCAACACGTTCTCAAAGATTCCATTGGTGAGTTCAATCCTTCCTTTTCCGGTGACCTCGACAGAAGAGTTGTCCCCCATCAGAATAGGAGTACCTTTCCATGCATCCAAAGAAGAATAGACTACTTCTAAGGTATCCATGTGATGTGATGCTCTTGAATCTACGATCCAAGCATCGAGAGAGAAGTTGATTGCAATCAAGGCATGGCTAGAATTGTCTTTCTTGGAATTCAGATCTTCTGGCTTCTTCATCTTTTCACCCTCAGGGATGCAATCTCCAAGGTTGTTTTTCTGAAGTATCTGAGACATCAGATCTATTTTTTTTGCATGCATGTAGATTCTGAATGGAATCCTTTGTGACAGTATGTGCATTTCTCTCCTTTTCTTCCCTTTTCTCCTTTGGATCCAGAGGCATCGATGAAGGGTTTTGTGTACCCTTCCTTCTTCATATGTGCATGAGATTTATGCTTATATTTATATTTAGATTTATGATATTTGTGGCTGTCATCATGCACAGTGAGTGCATGCGCCCTTGGGCCTTTGATTGCTCCCATGTTGATGAGCTTGGATTTCTCGTGTGTCAGGGATTCGATAAAGTCCTCAAGAGAAGGCATCTTCCAGATGGCTCTAGAGGCGAATTTGATAGTATGGAATGTGGATTAAAATACAAATAATTCAGGTCCAAGATTGGAGAGAATGGTGAGAACCATTTTTTTCTCTTCCACCGATTTATCAACCCTGCAAGCTTTGATTTGTGACAGTAAATCCTTGAATTTTGTAAAGAAATATTGGATATTGTCGAAGCTTTTTGGATCCAATGTGAATAGATCCACCTCCATCACATGTCCCCTCATCTCATCATATTTTCCAAAGAGCCCTTCCAATATTTTCTAGGCTTCATTGGGAGTCTTACAAGAAGATATGTGAAAAAGGAGATCCAGAGAAATAAGACTGCAAATTGTTCCAAGTGCCTCATCCATGCGATTTAAGTACTTGGATTTTTCTATGGCTGATGTCAGTTCTGTATATGTATTCATGGTTAACCTATACAACCCTCTATATCGAAGATGTATGGCTATTTTATCCTTCCAGGCAAAATAGTTGTAAGGTGTAAGAATGAATTCTTTTTGGAATTCCATCTTTCTGATGTCTTCAATCTTTTGTACCTGCAAACAATTTTGGTGTAGCTTTTTATTAGCAGTCCATCGGCTCTGATACCATGTAAATGTGTTTACCTACATAGAATAGATATATATAAACAATGATACACACATCTGTAGAGAGAATTGGAAAAATAAGAAGAAGAAGAGAAATAATGGAAAGAATTCTCATTAACCATTGTGAATAATGAATAATTTACACATGATATACTCTGTATAACTCAATGAGTTTGAATTGAGGTGAACCAAGTCACCATAGTGGTGGTATAGAGTGATTTGGACACACACCAGTAGTTACAGGAGTGAACAACCACCTATTCTAGTCTCTCAGGCAGTTATGGGAGTGAACTGCCACCTAGCTGAGTTAACTAGTCAACTAGTCTTCAATTAACTGACTGAACAGAAAGTAGTGAGGAGTTAACTCAAGGAATCAAGGATAATGCACCACTTTGGTGATGATACCAAGGCAAGTTTGAATTAGCATGTTGCATGGTGATGATCCCAATGCAACATCTAAACTCAACTCAACTAGTCAAACTGAAGTGTGAACTGAAAGAGAATATTCTCCAAGTGGAATATTCTCTCCTAAAATATAGGAGACTGGATAATGACTAATTATGACTAA
>ML791030.1:298586-317989 GCA_009831015.1 Picea engelmannii
TTGTTGATATAAAAAGGAAAAGAAAACCATTAGCTTAGACTCAGGTTGGATGAAATTTAGCGTAAAGGAATGTGTTACCTTCTTTGCATATAGATCCTATGACTTTGAAAAATTTACGCGTGGAAGGATTGCCAACATGCCAACCAACGAATGTGTATGGTGAGGAGAAATAACTAATCAATACCCAAATGAAATGGTCACCAATATCCAATACATGCCAAACAACAGATGATTTGCATTTAAGACCGACAATATTGATTGGGTCAGACTTAGGATTTAGGGTTTGTGTGTCGAAGAGCTGGTCAATGAATCCATCACACAAATTAATATGATTTCTTGGGGTATTTCTATCAGGAACATGGTTGTCATGATTCAAAGAGGATTCATAATACGGGTTCAAAAACATAGGTATGTCTTTAAAATAACCATCTTCATCGAAGGAAAAAGTGCACCTAGGAGGGATATGCCTGCTAGTGTCAAATTCTCTAACCTCTCTTGATTGAAACAATGGATTAACAATGATTTCATATAATTTAAGATCTTGATCGAACTCATGGAAATATTCAAAAGCGAACTCATCACATGTATCATGAAATTCATATGGGTATTCATCAACTTGTATTGACCATGCACTAGCATCATCAACAAATACAAATGTATCATAAATAGTGTTAACATGGTCAAAATTGACTTCTTAAACTGCATAATCAAATTCACCATCATATGCGTGCAGATAAGAGGCTTGAAATGAAAGATGATATTGGGATTGAGCTTTTCTATAAGGTTTAAGAAGGTTGGTAATTGAAATGTGGGAGGTGGGTTGATCTTCAAGCATCATGATATAATCATGATTCTCTTCACATCCAAGATCTCAACCACAATTTGTGAAGTTATTATAATTAGGGCCTAGGAGAGAGGGCTTCGAAGATATCTCTAGGAAAGAATGATTTGAAGATTGATATTCGAGGGAGAGAATGAGATCCTGTAAACTCTTGAAGATGGCGATTAAGGAAGACAATTCTTTGTATGAATTGTGAACATCAAAGGAGAAACTTGTTCTATGATTTTTTTCTTCAAAGTCAAAGAAAGTGGTTAAGGCTATCTCTAAATTTTGAACATTCTTTTCTTCCAACCACCATTGGTAAGGAGGTGGTAGAAGTTCATAATAATGCAACAAGGCAGCCAAGTTAGTAGGGATAATGGACATAGGAACTGAATTATATGACTTGATAAACCTAAGGTTAAATGTAAGAATTCTTTCATTATCCTTCATATGTAAATGATTAAATATCTTAAGATGTTCATAAGGATTATCCAAATTCCCAAAGGTAGAATTAAAGTAGTAAGAAAGTTAAAACCATGTAGAGATGAATTCATCAGGAAGGTTGGAAAATAAAGAAGTGGAATTACCCTGAAGGGAATTCATTAACAATAGCATGCAACTATTATTATCATTAACTCCAAGGATGAGGCAGGAATTCAAAAATGCACACAAATTTTCAACCACTATAACAGTTCCATCACCATGAAATAGAGGCAAATGGTGCTTGAATTTTTGAGGTAAGGGATTAACCGGGTGAGCAAACTTCAAGGGGATGGGCACAAACCATGGGGAATTATTTAGGTATTCTTCAAACTTAAAAATCCCATACTTTCGAATGACCTTCCCAGGGTTAGTAGTTGAAACCATAGGGTTACAACCACCAAACATATTTCTGATCAGTTGAGACATTGAGTTCTAGGAAAGATAAATGTAATTTCAAAAGAATTAAAACAAAACTAGGAAAGAACCATTGAATTGTCCTCCCCAGTACAGTCACTAAAATATGTTGACTTCAAGGGATTAGAGAGTCCCCAACACCAACATTTCAACCTCTCGTGGGGCTAGGCAAGAAGAGACGGGAATGCCACCTTAAGCTTAAATCCCCAAACAAGAAGACGCATTGAACTCTAGGCTAAATCTCCTCTAACCTACAGACCAAGCGTGAGTCCTTTCTCCTTGTATTTTACTTTTTAACAATATTTGATTTTTATGCGATTTATAATTTTATTGCTTTTACATGGGAATTTATACATTTGAAATAACAAAATTAAATCTACTAAAGAAAACAAAAACAATAAAACTAAAAATGAAAAGTCTTTTATTTTGTATTTATTTCAGCAAAAAATAACTAAAGAAAAACTTAATGAAAAGGTAAAGGGAAGTTAGTGCTAAAGGGGTTAGTTAAAAGAGGAATTTGTTAAACAATAAACAAATTCATTAACTACCAAAATTATTTATAAACAATGTAATGATTAGACATTTTATTTTCCTTTAAGTTAAAACAAGGTAAGTCACAAAAGAAACTAAACAAATGGATAAAGAAAGATACAAAACTTATACCAAAAATAAAATAACATGAGAGGAACTTATGTACATCATGTTACAAAGTCATAGTTCATTATTTCTTTTGAATGTATTTTCCTTTTTTATTTTGAATTTAAAGTGTTGGATTAATAGATATGGAGAAAGCCAAGATTTGACATAAAACAAATAAGAAACAAATTTAAAGCGTAAGGATTTTGATCTCGAATTAAAATTTATCCTCATACAATTCATGGAGTTCTAGAATTTACAAATCTCTGCGCATATTTGGGCCAGGTATTTAGTCTTTAGCCATTCTAGAACAAGGTTACAATAGAAAGACCAAGAGTGAAAGAAAGAAAAGAGTTGAGACAAAGTGGAATGGAGCGATGGTGGTGATAACACAAGGTGAGGACCTGCATATCAGAAACTGATTAGCGTTGAAATAAAACCAGGCTTAAATACAACAAATTGACAAGAAATCATTTCACCTTATGTAAAACCAGCAAAGCTCATCCTCGCTTCATCCATTCACTGCTTTGCAAGACCCCCTGTTTTCGACAATCCCATCAATCCATACTGAAAGAGAGGATGGATCATAAATTTAAAATAAAAACCTCACTGCTCCAAGCATACCTGTGTCAGAGTTTTCTCCTCAAAATATCTCCCTTTTCTTTGTTGTTTGTTGTTGGTTTTTATATCTTTAGATGGATGGTTTGGATAGTTAGGGTGGTTTTTGGTTCAATGAACTGAAGTGAACCACTTGAACTTCCTTCACATATTTTATTTAATAAAAGAATATTTGTTACAAAATTTACCTGTCCATTTCTTATTACGTGTCAAATGAATATGATGGAGGGCGATAAGATACTATAAGGTTTCCAGAAAATATCAGTTTATAGGAAAGGAGTTTGGAAAGTATGTAATCAAAACTCCATACAAAAATTCCATAATCTTTATCACCTAACGAAAATTTTGGAGGCCATCATCAAAATGTTACAACACTGCTTAACAGAGCAATTTCTGACCACGAACAAAGTAGACTACTTTTAGAATGTCTTCATTGTTAATTAAAGAAATGAACCTTTGACATCATGATGGAGTACACCATGACAATGATCAATCTCTTCGAAGTAATTGTGACATATAATGTTTTACCTGTGATTGAGTGAAACCCATTTTCTCTTAGCAAGCCACTATCATATAAATGGCTTACCTGTGATTGAGTGAAACCCATTTTCTCTTACCTGTGTATGCTTGGAAAATGAATTCACGTCCTCTAATAAATGGTGCCAAGTACGGTGGTAAAAGTGCTTCTTCTCTGAGTCATAACATTAGGAATAATTATTCCATTAGTATATACAATTCGAGATAATTGAACAAACCAGCGAAATGACTCTTGAGCCTCATCCTCTATTTTCAAATGTGTATGCAAGATCATAACGTTTATTTGCAAGAAAATAACTTCCATGAGAAATGCGTCGACCATATACAGATCGATAATCTTTATTTTGGTAGAAGTTGAAGAATATGCAGATCAAAGGAACGCAACGAGAGCTTGTGCGTCCTTGGATTTCGAGGTTTCCATTTTCGCTTGGATCTCTCAACTTTTGGCCTCAATTTTATTATTTGTATTCAATGTGTCTGCTGGATTTTGATTTAATACAAAAACAATGGCATGTTTGTTCGTGCTGGAGATACTATTCCTGATGAAATTAATGGAATCAAGGATGTATGATAAACAACTAGCGTTGTTACAATTAACCCTTGTTATGTTGCATGTAATTTATTTACCTTATTTTGGATGTGGTCACCAATCCATTACATAATATTTTTTAATCGCAGGGTTACTCCGAATACAATCAACTGTCACAAAAACAAAATTCACCCTCTTCAGAAGGTATCTTCGAAAATTCTCCTATGTGATGCTTGGATGTGGATTATTGAAATATTTCCTCAAGCCTGAGATATGAATCAATATTTAAACACCCAAACATAGGAAGAACAAGGCTAAATTTTTCATGGATCCATAATTTAAGTTTCTAGTAAACCTATCAGTTATTTGAAAGCTTCACCATAGGTCTTTTAAATTAATTAAACCCTAGAGGAGGGAGTTTATGCATATGATCTTGCCAGAGTGTCAAGGCTAACATAGCTCCTTATATATTTATTTCCATTGATATCGACATCCTCAAGCTATAATAAATATTTTTCATTTATTTGAAGCCTAATTTTCGATACACTATAAATGGTATTAATTCTTGTATGGAAGAGTTTGGTATTATGTTTCCTCCTTCATATTCCAGTCGACAAACGATACACTGCTCAGATTTTCTTGAACTTGGAATTTCATGTCATCAATGTGCGGATCGAGAAAAAGGGTCATGCTTAGAAATAAGTCAAGTGTCACAATAATTTTTCTAAGAACATTGTGCCAGTTCTTAATGAGAATAAGCTAAACTTTGTGCAAGTAGTGTGATTCGAGAGGGAGCCTAGAAACACTTTGTCGTCTAAGTATTGTTGACCAAAAATGTAGTCAACAAACATGACTTGGCAGGATAAATGTAACGTGGACCAAAACATAATGTAGCAGATGCTATGACATTCGTCGGATCACCCAAAGGAGTGGAAAGACTCATAGGATTGGTTTAATGTAGAGGTTTAGCGGATTTTCCAAGTGTTCAAAACTCAGTTAAAAACAAGTGTCGTGTTCAAGGGCAACTGCAAGAGTTATTTGTAACAATTATAAAAGACAACTTGACCTACTTCCTTCAATTTTTTCCCCCATCCAGATAGACAAGTACGTCTTTTTGTTTTTACAAGCTCGAGGAGGATAGCACATGCTCGATATAACTCACCTTCGGTAAGTCCCTCTTCCTTTGTTTAACGAACTGGAAGAAGGAAGGGTTATGTCCCATATGGTTCTTTCAATGTGTAGTTTAGCGAGTCTAGAGAAGGAAAACTTGATGGTTTTTCATGTTTAGAGAGTCTTAAAAGAACTTAAAGGCGACTCTAGGGTTGTCCTTTTTCATAATTTTAGTCTCGCGAGGCCGAAAAAGAGATAAATTGTCACTCGAAAGATGCCCTTTCAAACCTTTTAACGAGTTTGAAAGGAAGCAAGATCACTAGAAAATATTTTCATGTTTAGAGAGTCTGCAAAGAGCTTAAAGGAGACTCTAGGGGGTGCCTTTTTCGTATAACCTTTAGGATTCCTATTATAGGATTAATCGGTAAATGTGGACATAAACTAATCTCTCTAGCTTAACTACGAAACTAGAACAAAACAAGACAGTACACTACTATTTCCTTAGATTTCAATTATCAAATGAGAAATGGATCTAGAACATACCTTTTAAACATCAAAGATCCAACTTCATCAATGCAATCCAAGCTCCGTTGTAAGGATTATGGAGAAATATCTGCGAAGGAACAGAAGCCAATGAAGAGAAGAATAATAGAGCCTACTTGATATGAAACTATGTATGTGATCAAGGAATCATACAATATGGAAAAATAACATTCATATAGGAAATAAAATTATATATGTATTAAATAATATAAAGAGAGTATATAACCAAAGCCTTGATGTCGTAAGGTCCCTTCCAACTGTCCCTCATTTCCCACACACTTATTCTCTAAGGATTCTAAGGCTATGGATCTAAAAATCACTCACAATATATATTGACAAAGAAAATCTCAAAGCCAACATACAAGCTCCAAAAACTCCAAGCTACAAAACTCAATAACTTAATCAATCTTAAGCTTTCCAATCCAAGCTCAAGTAACTTTTTCCATGAGAGATCTTCTCGTTTTATAATTTGAAGAGGATGAGGTGAGGAGGTTAGGATGATCCCACCAAATCAGAAAAGCGAGTAAGATCCAAATCAATCAGAGGTCACCTCACCATAGAAGCTTCTCCTTCTAGAAGCATCGAGAAAATGCTTATTTTTTCCACGTATGAAAATCGTCACACCCTAGCCATAGGGTAGCCTGCGGAGACGTCGCAGTTCAAATTCAAGGTAGAGTGCAGTGATTACTCATTGAATCAACCTATGTATAGTGAACCCTGGGACGATCTTCCTTAATAAGGTTTTTACAAAGGAAAATACAACTTCTCTCTCAGGCAAAGTTCTTCTCCCTTCTTTCTTCAAGAATTCAGGCCACTGATCCTTCTAAAGACAAAGGATAGGTTTACATCATTAATGTTTATGGGGATGATGAAAATAATGTGTAATAGAGATCCCCCCAAAGCATTAATTTCAAACAGAGTGATAGCTGAAATACTTTGTCGAGTGTGTGTAGGGAACAAGGAACATGTCGATCGGAAACCTGCCAACAAATAAAGAAATACAGTACAATAATATATTATCACTGAGGTAGGAATTCACATACTCAGAATAAAAATGAATCAAAGCATAAATGCCAACATGCGAAGATCCATGTCAAGTAAGACAGGTCATGTCCACCAAACATACACTGTGGATCCATGCCAATATGACTCAAATCTGAACATAGCCACCAAAAATACACTGTGGATCTATGTATTAAAGACTCAAATTTGAACATAGCCACGAGACATACACTATGGATCTATGCACAATTACAATATGAATATACTCCAACGCAACTTGAATTTGTCAGAAAAGATCCAGGGTCTTCATCTCCACCACTCTATAGTACAAATCTAACCATGCGAATACATATACTGAAGTCGAACATGGTAGAAACCACTTGATTCCCGGTCATTAGTGTATACCATTAACAAGTGCGAGAGAAATCACCATTAATGTCAATGACTTCCAAGTTACACCAGTACAATCCAACGGGTGTGAATTAATGAGCTAAAGTCGAACACTCGGTGGAATCTCCCAATCAAGGGTCAATAATGAAAACCCACTGTCAAAAGCAAGGAAACCTGCCATTGAGGCATGCAAGTTCCAAGGTACCAATTAGTTTCTAAGTCTAATTCCTAGATAATGAGTTGAAGTCGACAGGAAAAGAATCATCATAGGAGGGCCTTAATGTATCCCCCATCAATGACACGAAACAGGTAAAAATATTTGAAGTAGATCATAGTAACGAGTGATTTAGGACTGACTCGGGGATGACCGACACAATAGAAGGCTTAAGGATTGCAGAAATGGTTGACGCAATATAAGGCTTTCCAGGTTGAAATTTTCTTTGAACATATTGACGACACAACAACTGTCTTGGAAACACTGACTCAATACCAGGGATCACAGACCAATTTGTAATCTTATAAATGAATATGATCAAGAGACAAGAAGATTTTCCAACCTAGACACGAAGTGAGTGGAAGGGTTTCATGTTCAAAAGAGACTCTTCCATAGAATACATGTTTAGATAAATTTCTTTCCCAATTTTTCCCCCACCATTTCTGGTGAGTACCTCTTTATTTTTACACAAGCTTGAGTAGGATAACATATGCTTGAAATGTAAGATCATCCTTTGGATCATTCCCTCAGAGTATGTTTAACGAACCCTAGGAAGGGGTGTTTCGGTCCCATATGGGTCTTTTGATGTTTGTTTTACGAGCCCAAAGAAATAAAAATCAGGGGTTTTTCATGTTTAGAGAGTCTGAAAAATAGTTAAAGAAAACTCCAAAATTTCATTTTTCGTAAAGTATTCTGATGAGACTGAAAAAGAGATAAACTACCGCTCAACAGATGTTTTCTTCAAATAATTTAATGAGTGTGATAAGAACAAGATCACTCAGAAATATTTTCATGTTTAGAGAGTTTGACAAGATCCTAAAGGGAACTCCAGGGGGTTCCTTTTTTGTATAACCTTTATGAGTCCGAAAAGGTGATAAAACTACACTTGGTTACATTCTCATTTATTTGCGAGCATGAGAAAGAACAAATATTAAGCTCATGATTGTTTTCATTTTCACGCAATCTTAAAACAAAGCAAAACTATGCTTGGGATAGATTTTATTTTTTCACAAGCTTAAAACTAAACAAAACTATGCTTGGACCTGGTTTCATTTTTACACAAGCTGGAACCGGAGGAAACTATGCTTGAGATAGGTGGCTTCATTTTTATACAAGCTTGAACCAGAGAAAACTATTCTTGTGACTTCCCAACGCATGGTTCACGAATTCACATGGTTGGTACTTAGCCCCCATCTTAAGAATCTAGTTGCTCAACTTCAACATGAAGTCCAGAGGTTGGAAGCAATCCCCACCAAGCTTTGTCTCATCCAAAAACACAAGAAAATGAAATGAATCTTCAAATACTAGATGAAGGAATTGACTCAAACAGAGAGGGGGGAAAATCTATTTCATTTTTTAACGAGCATGACACAGGAAAAGAACTATGCTCGAGAATCCAGGTTCAAGCCCCAAACCTCTGTTTCATTTTTCAACTAGCTTGACACAAAAACAGAAATTATGCTCATAATCTCTGTTTCATTTTTTAAAGAGGTTGCCACAGAGATGAAAAACTATCCTCGTAACTTCTATTTCATTTTTTAATGAGGTTTCCATAGAGATGCAAAATATCCTCACAACTGGTTTCATTTTTTAACGAGCTTGAAATGATAAAACCATGCTCAAGAGACTCTTCATGATCATGGCTTCCAAGAGGACAATGCTCTAGAAGGACACCATGTCAAGGGACAAAAATCTGTCATGGATTCCAAGAGATCTTCATTTAACGAAAGAAACACACTCTAGAAGGAACACAAGTCAAGAGTAGCGACAAGGGCAAGGATATCAGGCTCTGATAGCCCTACAGAAGAGATCACCATGTCAGCTACTAGATATAAGTCATAAGAGACTGAGCTTACAACGAGAGGCTCCTCTTCATCAGCATGTGAAGGCATGGGGGACAATGCCACATAATTGACCTGTGGCAAGGGTGACACCGACTGCATATACAAATCGTTTAGGGAATTCATTGAGTCGATGGTCACGTTAGGGCCAAAAAATGAAAGTTGATCAATAGTCACAACTCCTCCATCATGAGGGAAAGATATCACACAAAAAAGAGTAGACACAATAGCTTTAATGGCATATACATAATCTCGCCCATGGAGTAAATCAAAATCCAAGGGCTCTTGGACTACCATGACATCAATAAATACGGTTTTTTCTCCCAAAGTTACAGGAAACCGAGGAAGGATCCCTAAAGGTTGACTGGTTCTTCTGTTAAAAGATAACAAATTCTGCGTAACTGGCACAAGATGAGGATATCCTAAAGCTTTCCAAGCAACAGAGGACAAAATACTAACAGATGCACATTCATATATCAACGTTTGAGGAATGTCCCGACCACAAACCTGTACTGTAACCTGGAAAGGAATGTGAGAGGGAAGATGAGGTCCAGTTAGCACACCCCAATGAAAAAGGATGGCCTCATTACTTGGAGGGGGTTCCACAAGAGAAGGAGGAATACCCCCTAGCATGGTAGATTCTGTATCAACGAGAAAAATGTGGGAAGTATCAGGATTACTCTCGAGCGGGAGAGTAGGATTGACCGATGACGAGATCAGATCGACCACTTGGGTTTCATTTTCCAAGGGGGGAATGAGGTCTACGGGTGGAAACAAATCGACCACTTGGGTTGCATTCTCTATCGAGAGAGTGGGATTGACTGAGGATGGGATCGGATCAACCACTTTGTCAACTGGTTCAACTAAGGATGTGAACATATTGACGACATGATCAATCGAACTAACCAACGAAGGGACCAGATTGATCATTCCATCAACTACAGGAGGGTTGAGAGAAATATTATGGTAAGTAGTTGGAAGTTGAGACTGTGAAATAGTCATGTCTTCTAGTAATTTTGAGGCTTCATCCATATGAGGTAAAAGGTGAGTTAGATGACTCCCTTTGCATAACATACATGGGAACTTGTCTTTACTTTTCTTCTTCCCAATGGTATCCTTACTAGTTGATGGGAGGTCATCAACATATTGTTCAGAGGTTGGCGACATGGGTTGGTGAGGGTGTGTAGACCATGCTCCTATAACCTTGGATAAACCAGGGAAATCCTTAAGAAGATGTCTACCCTTACAAATCCTACAATGGTACATGGGCTTACGGGTTGCTTGGGTGATATTGACATCATCAACACTCCCAGCACAAGTAACAGTAACTGGTTGTTTTCCAACATGTCTGGCAGTGGTTGGAATATTAGACCCTTATTTATTTTTCTTCTTCTTAGTCTTCCTTTTCTTGTTCTTCTTATCCACCGAGTTACTAGCTTCATATCCTTCACTCAGTGAAGAAGATGAAACGGAAGAAGACCTTGCAAGTGAAGAAGGCAAATAAGCTCTTACTGGTGAAGAACATGAGGTTGATGTTCTTATGGGAAAGTGCTTACAACTGAAGAACTAACTCCATTTGGAATTTCTCGAGTGGAAAACAACCATACCAGTAATCCAATTGTGAGACCTGGAAGGCTCAAAGTAGTGATGTGAGGAGGAGCAATTTTTCCGTAAGAAGAAAAAACAAAAGGTTCCCCTGGAGCATGGGTTTCTTCATTGGTCGTTCCAAGAACTGACACCATAAAAATAAATATCCAACCTAGATTCCACTAGGGAAAATAAATAGCACACGCTAAAATTCTGGGAAGCAAGTAAACAAACAAAACTTTCTCACAATGAACACACTAGTTGGTGATGAAATCCAAGGTCATGGGAACAATGTAAGAAGGGGATGAGATAGAGTGGGTGGAAAATTTACATTGAATACCTTCTTAACAGACTTACACCCTGGTGCAAGCTCCCACACATAAACGTGGGTATACCCTTCAAGGAGCTCAAGTGAGTTTTGCCAACGTGGATTCCAGGTACCATGAAGACTTGCCCCTCCATAGTCACCTCATGTAAAGACCCTAAAGAGATAGGCTACTAAGGTTACCAATTACGACAATGATGTCTAGGGAAACAATCGACAGTACGATCCATGCGCAAAGGCAGGGTATCTAGCCCAAAATCAACTCGAAAGGATCCCACAAATAACTATGGGTATACCCTCAAGTCACCCCCAATAATACGTGCAATCTCTACACAAAGACCGACAAAGCAGGGTGAGTAACTCTGCCAGTCCTAATGTAACCTCATGATTGACCCTTGTGTTAGAAGGACTTCCTAGGACAAAATGTAGCAAGTGGATTTAAAATCTCCCTATCACAAGATACTATTGTTTGTTTACAGCTTTGGAAAGTTATCTTTCACACCTATTACAAAGCCCTACAACTAATCTAATGTAGGTTTTCTACCAAAAAATATAAAATGTCTAATCAATTTTTATAAGCGCTTTTATTTTAAGGTTGTTGTTTATTCAAGAGGAAAATGATGTGGACTAAATGATGTTTTGACCGACTCTAAACAATGCAAAGAAATGAAAATGCAAATATTTCACTTCGATGAAAGCTATATTACAAGAAGGAGAAAATATTTATCATTCCCAGATGCAAATGTCCCAAAACTTTTATGAAACTCATCAATATCAATATTCTCAAGAAATGAGCAAAAGAGACTATACGCCAATACATGATTCTTGCCCCCCCCATGCAATTTATCTACTTCAAATGAAAGGATGCCCCCAATCTGATATAAAGCAATGAAAGGATGCCCCCAATCTATTATAAAGCAAGAAATTAAATTTTTTGTTTCAAAGATAGCTAAAAGCAATAGAAAATCACTTCAAAATAAAAACAACCCAAACTAAGTTTCTCTTTTAACATGAATTATTTAGAAAAAAGAAGTGTTCTTTCACTAAACAATTCTAAAGAAAAACAATGCTTTGTAACTGGAATATACTCAAAGCAAGAGACCAAATATTTCAATAGAAAATAAAGAAAAAACCAAGCAAAGAATGGCTAAAATCATATTCAAATACTGTCAAGCAGACTGTAATCAGACTATAAACAAACCCAAAAATTCACCCCAAAACCATATCCAAGATCTGGGCAGGGAGAACCACTAAAAGATAAAAATTTTCCAAATCGTCGTAGGCTGTAAGATGAACACAGTGTGACGATCCTAGATCGTTGTAGGGGAATAGAAGGCCACAGAGCGAAAATGTCACACTGTCTCTACAAGGAAGAGTGCGGTGATCCAAAATCATCGCACTGTACCTCAAAGGAGGGTGTGGCGATCAAAGGAAAAATGAAAAAAAAATGAAAAACAATAAGGTTTTCCAGTGAATTTAAACAGTCAAAGAGTTCATATGGATCTCCCAGTGACTCAGAAAATCAGAATACAAGCAAAAAAACAAGGAAACTGGACAAATTAGGAAACAATCCATTCCCCAACATGGTCGCCAATTTTTTTATCGGGCTAATTGTTAAGCGCAGACACAAATCAATCCCCCTAGATTCACTACGAAGCTGTAAAAAAACAATAAAGTACACTACTCTTTCCTTAGATTTCAATTATCAAATGAGAAATTGATCTAGAACATACCTTTAAATATCGAAGATCCAACTTCGTCAATGCAATCCAAGCTCCGTTTTAAGGTTGTGGAGAAATATTTGTGAAGGAACACAAGCCAACGAAGACAAGAATAACAAATCCTACTTGATATGGAACTATGTATGTGATCAAGGAATCATACAATATGGACAAATAACATTCATATAGGAAAGAAAAGTATATCTGTATTAAATAATAGAAAGAGATATTACAACCAAAGCCTTCATGTCGTAATGTCCCTTCCAACTATCCCTCATTTCCCACTCACTTCTGCTCCAAGGATTATGAGATCAACAATCTATATTGACAAAGCAAAGCTCAAGGCCAACATACAAGCTCCAAAAACTCCAAGCTACAAAACTCAAGAACTTTCCAATTCCAAAAGCTAACTTTTTCCATCAGAGGCCCTCTCCTTTTATAATATGACAAGGATAAGGTGAGGAGGTTAGGATGATCCCACTAAATCAGAAAAGCGAGTAAGATCCAAACCATTTGGAGGCCACCTCACCACATAAACTTCTCCTTATAGAAGTGTTACACATTATTTTGGTCACTCTGGTGATGTCTCTACAGTTATGTGTTCAGGCTCTCATAAGGACCTTTTTCCCGAGAAAAGTGATTGTTGCCTTCTTCTACAAAACATGTTTTTAAGATGATTTTGCAGGTTGTCTATATTGTAGGGTGCGAGAACTTTGATTCTCGCGGGCAACCCTATACTTGGACTACAAGGGGTTCACAGTTTTCTATATAAGTAGGGTGCGAACCTGCTTCAAAGATTAAAACGAAGAGAAAGTTACGAAGGTTCTAGAAGAGGATATTCTAGAATATGAGTTGGCATTCACATGGTTGGCATCCCACCGACTTCTCATATTTAGTGGGATCATCCTCATCCCTTTAAACCATCTCTCCTTCTCCTATATAATGAAAGGTTTCTCAAGAAAGAGGTTAAGCAAGATTGAATAGAGAATTGATGAAAGAATAGATTCAGAATTGTGTGAGGAATCCTATTTGAATTGATGCTTGAGGCCTCCATTTTACCATCAAGCCACAACAAATCTTCTTTATGCAAGTGTGGAGAAAGTGTGTGTGTTGGAACGAAGGACCACCGAAAGGAATATTGCGACATCAAGACAATCTGATTGTATCTTCTACTTTCATTTAATATAAATACAGTGGCATGTCCCTTTCCCATAAAATCACTCTTGTTTTATTACATGACTCCTTGATCACATGTTTAGGTCTTCATTGAATATATTATTGTTTCTTTGACCTTGGTCGATTTGTGTCTTTGTAGATATAATATCTCAAGACTACCAAAGCGAAGCAGGGACAACAGAGATGTAAGGAAGCAATATCTAAAGGTATGTCATTTATTCCTTTCTCGATGATAAATTCAATGATTGTGACTTAGGGGAAGTGTCATGTCCTGTCCTATTTTGTTCTAGATCTAGGTGGATCTAGGGAGATATGTTAATGTCCGCATATAACGATTTATCCGATAACAAAATTGGTGACTCCACCGGGGATACGACTCATTTTGTGGTTTTTTTTTGGCCATTTTCTCTTAGCCTGCTTTTTTCATTGCCAACTGGTCTCTGAGTCTGTAGGCGACCCTTATAGACTCTCTGAACCCAGAAGTTCACTCAATTTTTTTGTCCTTTATCCAAATTTTTCTTGATTACAAACCTTCTCGCACTGTACCTCTCTGTGGCTTGTGAGAATCATTGATGTTCACACCCTACTATTCAGTTTAATGTGAGCTTCTCGAACCCTGCTTGTATCTAGACTGCGAGAATCCCTAATTCTCGCACTGTACCCCACTACCAGGTTGTGAACTCATTTGTAAAAGTTTTGGATTAGGTCTTCTTGTCTTTCTGATGCCTAGATTTGTTTGTTTACTTGGGAAGAACTTCTTTTACCAGTGTTTGACTGTTTCTTGACTTCAAATCTTGCAGTTGTTTGGTTTTCGGAGATCGAAAACTCTTCTTAATCACTTTTCCTAGTTTTTACCTCTTGACCTTTTATCAACAAGGGTATAATCTCTGATTCTAAGATCCGAGTGCTTGTTTGGTCAAAAACATTTGATTGGATTAAAAGTTGGGATTAATTGTCCTTTTAGATTGCTTGCTGATTGGAAAGTTTTTGGTCCATGTGCGTTTGAAGAGATTTTTTCTTGTCAATTTATTATTTTTTATCTGCATTGAAAGACTGATTTGGGTGTTGTTGAGTATTTTATTTTCATTGGTTGCTTACTTTTTCTTAGTTCCATCCCCATTTTTGGGTTTATAACAAATTTGTTTTATTAAAGTCTTTTTCTTTTAAGCAATCATTTATTCAGAAAATATTGGTGTTAAAGTATTGAAATAGAACGAATAGTGAATTTACATTGTCAATGATTGTTTGGTACTACATTTCAAAAGAGATCTTACATCGTAGTTTGAATTGTTCTAGAAAACTCCTTTTTCCCTACTGTAGATAGAATTCATTGAATGAAAGTTTGTATTATTCATTTCTATTTACGCATTGTTGGGTCAGAGTCTTACACAACATTGGTTTCATTTCCATCTCCCTCTTGCATAACAAACAACCTTTAATAATATTGTGCAACTTTAAAATTCAACTAGTAACATTTTCTAGGGCTCTTTTGCACCAACATTATCTAGGCTCGAGCTTTGGAATAGGAAGTGAGACACAGTCTCCAAAGTGAAAAACACACAATAGTATCTTGTGATAGGGAGTGTCAAATTCCATTTGCAACATTTTGTCCTAGGAAGCCCTTATCACACAAGGGTCAAACCTGAGGTCGCATTGAGATTGACAGAGTTACTTACCCTTCTTTGTTGATCATGGTGTAAAGATTGCACGTATTATGGGGGTCGCTTGAAGGTATATCCACAATGATGAGTGGAAGCCTCTCAAGTTGATTTCGGGATAGATATCCTGCCCTTGCATGTGGATTGGACTGTTGACTGTTTCCCCAGTCATCATTGTTGTTTGTGGTAACTTTAGTAGCCTATCTTCTTAGCGTCTTACACAAGGTGACTGTGGAGGGGTAAGTCTTCACGGCACTTGGAATCGATGTTGGCCAGACTCACTCGGGCTCCTTGGAGGGTATACCCACGATTATGTGTGGGAGCTTGCACCAAGGTGTAAGTCCATTAAGTAGGTCATCAATGTAACATTTCCACCCTAGCCCAACCCCTTCTTGTCTCGACGTCACAACTTTGGATTTCATCACCAACTAGTGACTTCAGAATAGGAAGGTCTTGTTTTCTTGGTTTTGATTCCTAGATTTTATTAGTGCGTGATGTTTGTTTCCACAAGTTGGAAATAGTAACTTTTTATCTTGATTACCATTGACCCTCCATGCCACTCATGTAGAATGCAAGGAATACCCCCAGAAGATCTAGACGGTTCTCAAATATTTCCTACCAATTCACCAAAGGGCTCTCCTCAACAGAGTGAAGTCCAAGACATTGCCACTCCACGAGTGGAAATAACTGACTCTTTAGACTAATTCCGAATTATAGATTCTCTAGAGGGCTTGCGACTTCCTCCCGACTTTGTGAGACGTATTGTTCGAGTGAATTCGTCTGAAGACATTATTGTTGAGTCTTCTGGATTACCAAGTAGACCTTTCATAGGCCCTGAAGGTTAGCATCCTTTTTGGACTACTGGCATCTTTAGACGGGATCTCTTTGGCTTAGGAGTAGGCATTGATATCACTGTCACACCTAAGCCACTCGAAACATCCGATCCAGACGCAGTACCTTTTACTACTGCCTATTATTTACCTATTTCAGATGCTCAACCAGCCGACCATATCTTGACTATCCCCCTTCAAATGTCCCATTATACAATGGTCCCAGATACTACGAATCTTCACACTGGGAATACGGTGGCTAGCCAAGCCCCCATTGGCTCACCACTTTTTCCCATACTCACCCTGACACTTCCTCCCAGATATCATGCGTTGAATGCTTCTATTCCTATTCCTACACAAATCCCATTTGGGACTCATGGCGTTTCCACTCCTTCTAGGCACCATCTTGTTCCTAGTTTTATTCTGACACTTCCTCGATCCCCTTCCATAGGGTCTCTTCCATCCCTTATCGAAGGAACCGACCCTAGTGGCATCATTATGTCTTTCACACCTAATTACCATATTCCTGTTGGTGAACATTTTCACCCTGGAGGTCAAATCCCAATTGGGACACAACCTCCGATTGGAGGGAAACCCCCACCTACCCCACCCACTGGACAAAACATACCTGTAGACTTGGACCAATATTGGAACTATCTTATCCAAAATAATCCTCAATCAACTGGGGGGCAACAACCCCAAACTAACTCTTTCATACCCCCTAGTATAGGCCAACCATATCCAGGTCCGTCCAATTCTATTTGGGGCTTGAATGCTGGAACCAACATCCATGTTCAAGGGAACCGCCCTAACCAATACAACCCTATAAATTACATGCCTCCACACCAACAACTGAATATTCCTGGATATTCACATTACATGTAAACTGCTTACGGTCCTACTGGTATACCTACGAGACTTCCTACCCAAAGTCACCAGTACCCCCACGTGAATAGACAATTACCTTTCTTAGCCACCCTAGACCTCCCTGATCTATCTAGAATTTTAAACGATCCTATCTGTCACTCTCCTCAATGGCCCTCCATATTGGCCAAACTACCTTTCAACATTCCTAAGTTCGATTGTAAAATAGGAGAGGACCCAAACAATCATGTAATGAATTTCCACCTTTGGTGTTCATCCAACTCTTTCATGGATGACTCTATTTGATTACATCTTTTTCAGTGAACTCTCACAGGTTCCGCCGCGAAGTGGTATATATAATTACCATGAGGTTTCTTCATTGACTTTAACACCCTTTCCATGGCTTTCCTCACCCACTACCAGTTACCGATCCGATATGAAACGGGAACCAAAATTTTGAGTTCTTTCAAACAAACCAAAGCCACTCATATATTTGATCACATTCATGAGTGGCGACGACAATGACGTCTCATCAAACTCGATCTTCCCAATCAGTTACTGGAAGAGTGGTTCATGAAATAATTCTTGAATGACATCACTCGTGACATCTCCATGGGTGGAGTTGTCACAGAAGAAAAGGTGATCATTCATGCTCAATACCTCGACCTCATTTACTCACAAATGGGTACTCTTTACAATTTTCTCCCCGACGCACCTCGTCCTTCTACTACTACTACTTCAACTACTCCTGTTGCTTCTCATGTGGTTGATGGTGTGATTGGAACTTTCCACTCCCAACCCCACTCTTCACAAGCCTCTACCACCAACCCCAAGTCTGTTGCTTCTAATGTTCAACATGCTCCATCTCCTACTCCTCCTGCCGACAAGAATTCTGAGGTGAACTTTGTTCAATATACCCCTGCCAGAAAGAATAAATCCAAAAAAGGGAAGGGTAAGAATAAGGAGGATAAAAATAATCCACAATCTGAGAAGACCAAAACACAACCTGTTGACGATAAGGATAAGCGCAAACCCCGATACCCTTGTCTTATCTGTGGTGATGATCACTACACTAAGGATTGTCCGAGACAAGCCGAGGTTACTAAGTTCCTTCAAGGGACCTCGAAACCACCTACCCGAGCCGTATTGTCACAACCCTTTCCTTCTCAACAGCAGGCCCAATTGGTCATTCATGACCAACCCTCCCCCTCCACTACATCCTATATCTTAATGTGTACAGGTGATTCAAAGAAAAATGATGTCACACTTACCACTCAAGCCAAAGATTATTCTTCCTCCAAAGAGAAGGTTGATGAAACACCTCCTTCGTTGGTCCAACCATCTCACTCGGCTCCACCTCCCAATGGTCCTCTTCATCTCGAACGAACAAGCCTAGATATAGTTCTTTTCCCTCCCCCAAAGGGTGTTGTTCGCAAGTCTTCTTTCAATCCTCATGTGTGTGTTGTCCATAACTATAGTATTGTAGAAGACCTAGCCCAAGAATCATTAGCAATGTCAGCCCTTGAAGTCCTTCAGAGTTGTCCTACACAATAGAAGGCACTATTGAAATCCATTGTTGGAATCGACCCTGCAGATACAAATTTAATCATTTTTGACTTGGAAGATCACATTCCAAGGTTACCCCCTCAACTTGCCTTCCAAATACAAGTTATTGTCTCCAGTAAGAACATTTGTAAAACAATCATTGATGAGGGTGCCTCGATGTGTGTCATGTCTATTGCCTGTTGGAAATCCATCAGCTTTCCTCCCTTAACTGAATCACACAACAAGCTCAAAGCCTTTAATGGCTCTGGATTTAAGCCTTACAGTGTCCTCCCTTCATTGCCTATTATGTTAGAAGGAAAAACGGTCAATGTTGAAGTTGAAGTCTTTGATGCTCCTCTCGATTACAACCTTTTACTTGTCCATGGCTGGATCAATTCCATGCACGCAGTTGTGTCCACTCTTTTCTGTGTCGTCTGTTTCCCACATCAGGGAAAAGTAATTACAGTGGACCAATTTGCCTTCTTTAACTCTGATACATGTACCAGCAACATAACTTTCATTGCGAACCCCCCCCCCCCTTGATATGAGAATGTTGG
>ML791030.1:321924-363219 GCA_009831015.1 Picea engelmannii
ATATATATATATATATATATATATATATATATATATATATATATAATGATCAAAAGTTTTATAAAAAGTTTTTTGTCCAAGGACCAAAATATCAAAATATATGAATCCCATGGCTTCTACAAATTAGCATCATGGATGATGCTCACGGTAACATACAATTGCTCGGGCTACCCTACGAAGTAGTCGACTAAGAGACTCAGACACACCCACAATATGGCGTTGATAACGCCTTGGGATATCCCCATTAATGATGTCTGGGACATCCACAGTCAGTCCCTCTAAGTTTTGTTCAATTACCTCATAGTCCTCAACATCCCATCTTTCCACTGGAGCCACTTCTCCTTGTCTCTAAATGGGTGATGTTCCTAGAGGTTGATAAGGCCCCACATCTGTGTCGTAAAAATAAATTTTGATTAGTCCTTGGATCGAAGACATAAAAACATTTTATATAATAAAATTTGCAAAAACATTAAAAAAGAAAAAAAATGTGTAATTCTTACCTAAGTCACTCCAATGAGCATCCTCAGGTAGAACCAAATCCAGATCTCCTCGAAAATCCAAGATGGCATATGCGTAGTCATCGATCATCAACATCTGGGGCCTCAACTAGCCAAAAAAAAAATCGTTATATTTGATTATAGGACCTGCTACCTGCTGAGCCATGAGGTTACACCACCTCAGCATCCTCGGATCCTGTGGGGCTGATAAACCCCAATCTACCTGTAGACGCAGTAGTGGGACCCTCTCAAGGAAGAATGACATCAAAAGTGACCCGTACCTGAATTGTTTCAGGTTACCCCTTTTGCACTTTGTTAGTTTCCTCTTCATACTATGGAGAACTGCATCTGACCAATTGAAAACCCGAGGCTCTGTGCACTCTATTGCATATTGGAAATAGCTCCAGAGAGCCATGTGCAGAGAAAAACTCCCGGACATGCATGCAATGGTGAACAAGATAGTCCACAAGTTTAGATTTTGGACAACCCAAATGGTGACTTTACCCTTGCTTCTCTCCACCTTGGGAACACAATATTGGCAAACATACTCGCTCATAGGAAGTCCGCCATCTCTACCTCCGGTCAGAGTAGCATGGTATCCACGTCATGACAACCCTATCAGAAAATAGATATCCTCGATATCTAGTGTGAGTGTGTGGAACCCTACATGAAATACCTATTGATCCACATCCCACATGTGGACAGTGTACTCTAACAACCTGAGTTGGGCTCTCATGCTCGGGATCCAAAAAAAATTCAGGAGCCCACATTCCTGGAGGGCAACAACTGTGTCCAGATCATTTCCGACAATGGAATCATCCTCCTCATGTTCTCTTTCCCTCCATTCCAACATCGTGATGATCAATACCTGCAATGGAGCCATGAGAAGGAATTTACCAACTTGTTTTAACCTCTTGCATAATTTTTTATTGAGCAACAACATGCATGAAAATCCATTTTTCGGCCCTCGCAGGTGAAGCTTACACACAGCGCGAGATTCTCGCAGGTGCATTGATGCCCACCTGCGAGAATGCCTGAGTGCACCCTTTGGTCCCAAATGGACTCAAACACTTAAAATTGCCAATAAAAATCAATTTTGATCCATGAAAAAGTTGAAGAATCAGGAGATTACCTCATTGGCCGAAACTGTTTGCCGAATGACCACTTGTACCTCCTGCAATCAAGAGAATAAATTTTGGAAAAAAGAGGTGTGTTGGACAAGTTTTTGACAAAGTAACAATGAAATGGTAAAAAGGGATTTTCACCCATATTTATTCACTTTTTTACTATTTCTCATTGATTTTTTATATTATTTTTATTATTTTTCTTAAAAACCTAATACCCTCATGGCCTTGTGAGTATGGTTTTTTGCAAATAGATGACCTAGAAGCCCGAACGACGGTGTACGAGTATTTTTTCTTTTTTTGTCACATGTACGAATACCTTTTTAAGGTTTTGTAGGAAAAACCTCGAGCTCAGTCTTCATTTGTTCTCGCGCTCGAAAATACATGAGAATGCAACCGAGTATACTTTTCTCATCTTTTCGTACTCGCCATGGTAACATGAAAACAACGAAAATAAGGGAGTATCGTTTAAGCTCATTTCACGCTCCATAAAAACAAAAATATTGCCGAGCGATCTTGTTCTTTTCATGCTCAGAAAAGTATTTGAAGAAAATGTTCGATGAGTGATAGTTTATCACTTTTTCTGTCTCGTCGAACTACTTTATGAAAAAGGAACTGGGAGAGTTTTCTCTAAGTGTTTTTCAGACTCTCAAAACATGAAAACCCCCCGAGTTTTCTATCTTTGGACTCGTTAAACAAACATCGAAAGGCCCTTTATGGGACCAAACCACTGCTTCCTAGGGTTCGTTAAAAGTACTCCGAGGGACTCGTCCGAAGGATGAACTTATATTGACAAGCATATGTTATCCTCCTCAAGCTTGTGTAAAAATAAAGAGGTACTTGCCAGAAATGGTGGGGGGAATTTTGGAAAAGGGATGTGTTTTGGTATTTGTATTAATGGTAGTAAGCGTCGCTCTTGAACATGACACCCCCTGTCTCTGGGTTGGGAAATCCATTTGTCTTTTGTTTGACTTACTACAAGTTCATATCTTGGGTCGTCTTTGAGTCAATGCTGCCAAGACCATTGTTGTGTCGTTCATATTTTTAAGAGAAGTCCAAACAATATCTCCATTGAGTCGGCCATCTGTAGTTGTCAATTCTTACCATGTTGGCCTTCCCTGTGTCTGTTTCGAATCATATTCATACTTTGACTTACCCTCAAAATTTGTTACTTATTTCGTGTCATTGATGGGGGATACATCAAGGCCCTCCTGTGACGAGTCTTTTTACATCAAATCCAACTCATTATCCGGGAATAAGAATTAGAAATCATTTAGTACCTTAGAACCTGCATGCTTTAATGGTAGGTCTCTTTGCTTTCAACAGTGGATTCACATCATTGGTCCCTAATTGAGAGATTTCGCCGAGTGTTCGACTTCAACTCATTTATTCACATTCGTTCGGATTGTACTTAGGTACCTTGGGATTCATTGACATCATTGGTGATTTCCCTCGCACTTGTTAATGGTTTTCATCAATGACCGGTAATCAAGTGGTTTCTACCATGTTCAACTTTGATACATGTAATCACATGCCTAAATTCGTACTTTCAGAGGACGGGATTGAAGACCCTGGGTCTCATCTTTTTGATCCAGGTTGCGATAGAGTATTCATGATTTGTATCAACACATAGATCCACTTTGTATGTCGCGTGGCTATGTCCTAATCTGAGTCTTATAACATAGATCCAAAGTGTATTCCTGGTGGCTATGTAGCATTTTGATGACATGGATCCATGGTGTATGATTGGTGGCCATGGCCTACATTTATGATTTCATTCATTTGTGGTTTAAGCATGGGAATGCCTACCTCAGAACTGGTATTATATTATGCAGATGCTTGATTGTTTGTAGGTTTTCGATTAGGTGTGCTCCTTGTTTCTGACACACACATGCATTTTACAAAGTATTTCGGCCGTCATGAGTTCCAGCCTCATACTTTGGGGGGCATTCTGTTACACATTATTTTGGTCACTTTGGTGATGTCTCTACAGTTATGTGTTTAGGCTCTCATAAGGACCTTTTGCTTGAGAAAAGTGATTGTTGTCTTCTTCTACAAAACATGTTTTTAAGATGAGTTCACAGGCTTCCTATATTGTAGGGTGTGAGAACCTTGATTCTCGCAGGAAACCCTATACTTGGACTTCGAGGGGTTCGAAGTTTGCTCTATAAGTAGGGTCTGAACCTGCTTCAAAGATTAAAAGGAAGAGGAAGTTACAAAGGTTATAGAAGAGGATCTTCTAGAAACTGAGTTGGCATTCGCATGGTTGGAATCCTACTGACTTCTCATATTTAGTGGGATCATCCTCATCCCTTTAAACCATCTCTCCTTCTCCTATATAATGAAAGGTTTCTCAAGAAAGAGGTTAAGAAAGATTGAATAGAGAATTGATGAAAGAATAGATTCAGAATTGTGTGAGGAATCCTGTTTGAATTGATGCTTGAGGCCTCCATTTGAACATCAAGCCACAACGAATCTTCTCCATGCAAGTGTGGAGCAATTGTGTGTGTTGGAATGAAGGACCACCAAAAGGAAGCTTGCGACATCAAGGAAATCTGGTTGTATCTTCTTCTTTCATTTAATATAAATATAGTGGCATGTCCCTTTCCCATAAAATCACTCCTATTTTATTACATGACTCCTTGATCACATGTTTAGGTCTTCATTGAATATATTATTGTTGCTTTCACCTTGGTCAATTTGTGTCATTGTAGATCTGATATCTCAAGGCTACCAAAGTGAAGCAGGGACAACAGAGACATAAGGAAGAGATATCTAAAGGTATGTCATTTATTCCTTTCTCGATGATAAATTCAATGATTGTGACTTAGGGGAAGTGTCATGTCTTGTCCTGTTTTGTTCTAGATCTAGGTGGATCTAGGGAGATCTTTTAATGTCTGCATATACCGATTTATCTGATAACAAGAAGCATCGAGAAGATGCTTGTTTTTCCCATGTACGAAAATCATCGCACCCTAGCCATAGGTCAGCCTACGGAGACGTCACAGTCAAGATTCAGAGCAGAGTGCGACGATCAGGCATCATCACACCCTATGTATAGTGCAGCCTGTGATGATCCTCCTTAATAGGGTTTTTACAAAGGGAAAGACAAATTCTTCTCTTAGTCAAATTTCTTCTCCCTTCTTTTCTCAGGAATTCATGCCACTGATCCCTCTAAAGACAACATATAGGTTTACATCATTAATGGTCATAGGGATGACGAAAATAATGTGTAACAAGTCCGAAAAAGTGATAAAAGTATACTCGGTTACATTCTCATGTATTTACTAGCACGAGAAAAAAAAAAGACTAAGATCGGTATCCTATTCTCATGTATTTATGAGAACGCGAAAGAAAAAAGACTAACCTCAGAATTGGTTTGATTTTTACACAAGCTTGAAACAAAATTAAACTATGCTTGTAAATTCCCAATGTAATTTACAAAGGTATTTATACCCATGGTGGTTGGTATTTTTCCTCGAGCTAGAAAAGCTAGTGGCTTAACTTCAGAATATAATCAAAGGCTAGAGACATTCCCCCCCAAGCTTCATTTCATTCACTGACATTGAGGTTGTCACCAATTTCTATACTAGATGGAGAAAAAGGATAAGGGTGGATGAAAGGAAGGTTTAAATACGATACCTAACGAAAGACTCGACTCGACATCTATGAGATCTAGCTAAAGACTCGACTTGATATCTATGAGATCTAGTGAAAAGACTTGACTCAATGGGTGATGTGATTGTTTCATGTTTCAACGAGCTTGACATAGGAAAAGAACTATGCTCAAGACCTCTATTTCATTTTTTAACAAGCTTTCCACAGAGAAGAAAAACTATGCTCATAGCTTCTGTTTCATTTTTTAATGAGATTGACACATGAAAATAATTATGCTCAATACCTCTGTTTCATTTTTTAATGATTTTTCCATAGAGAAGAAAAACTATGATCAAGACCTAGGTTTTAGTTTTTAATGATCTTGCCACAGAGAAGCAAAACTATGCTCAAAAACCCTGCTTCATTTTTTAACAAGCTTGCCATAGAGAATAAAAAATTATACTCATAACCTCTCCTTGATCATGGCTTCCAAGAGGACAATTCTCTGGAAGGAATACATGTCAAAGGACAAACGTTAGTCATGGCTTTCAGGAGATATTTGCTAAAGGGAAGAAAATCACTCTGAAAGGAATACATGTCGATGACCTCGATAAGGGTAGGGAGATCTGGCTCTAATATCCCTATCTAAGATATGACCATGTCAACTACCAGATATAAGTTAGGAGAAGGGAGAGATTCCCTCCCATGCAGGGTTGAACGGATGGGGAAGGTCGTTACATAATTGACCTGCGGTGGAGCAGACATTGCTAGCATGTATGGACCATTTAGGGAAGGAGCATGGTTGACCATTAGATGAGGGTCAATGAATGGAATATGGTCGATCGTTACTATGTTTCCATTGTGAGGGAAACATATCACTTGAAAGAGAGTGGACACAAAAGATCTCATAATGTAGAAATAGTCTCACCCAAGAAGTAGGTTAAATTCCAAGGGGTCATGAACTACCATCACATTGACATAGACCATTTTTCCTCCCAAAGTAACCGAAAACTAACGAAGGATCCATAAAGGTTGACTAACTCTTCTGTCAAAGGAAAAAATATTCTGGGTCACGGGCGTGAGTTGCAGGGAAACAAAAGCTTGCCAAGTATTCACGAATAAGATGCTAACAGAAGAAACTTCATCTATTACAATGTTAGGAACATTCCTATCACAAACCTGTACAGTGATTTGGAAAGACACGTAAAAGGGACGATGCGGTTCTGTCAAATTATTCCAATTAATAGAAATCATATGATTGCTTGAAGGGGGTGCCATTAGGATGGGCAAAGTGCCCCATTGTCTGGGTGAATGAGTATTAATGAGGTAGACTTGAGTGACATACTCACTCTTCAAATGAGGAGTGGGATCGACTAATGATGGAACTAGATCGACCACTTTGGTTGCACTCTTCAAGGGAGGAGTGGGATCAATCGATGGCAGAACTGTATCGACCACTTGGGTTTCACTCTTCAAGGGAGGAGTGGGATCGATCGATGGAGGAACAAGATCGACTACTTTGGTTCCACTCTTCAAGGGAGGACTTGGATTGATCAATGAAGGAACCAGATCAATCACTTGGGTTGCATTGTCTAAGGGGAGAATGGGGTCGATGGATGGAAATAGATCGATCACTTGGGTTTCACTGTCTAACGGGAGAGTGGGATCGAACAAGGATGGGATTGTATTGAACACTTTGTCAACTAGTTCAACTAAGGATGTGACCAAATTGACTACCTGATCAACCAGATTGACTAACAAAGGGACCAGATTGATCATGCCATCAACTATAGGTGGGTTGAGAGTAGGACTGCGAAAAGTAGCTAGAATTTGAGGTTGGGAAACAATCACGTCTTCTAGTAATTTCGAGGCTTCATCAATATTAGGGAAAATGTGAGTTTGATGACTTCCTCTGCATAACCTACATGGGAACTTGACTCTACTTTTTTTCTTCCCAATGGTATCCCGACTAGTTGACGGGAGGTCATCATCATGTTATTCAGAGGCTGATGACATGGGTTGGCGAGGGCGTGTAGACCATGCTTCTATAACCTTGCATAGAATAGGGAAATATTTAATAAGATGTCTACCCTTACAAAGCCTGCAAGGGTACTTGATATTACAGGTTGTTTGGGTGATCTTGGAATAATCAACACTCCCAACATGATTATCGGTAACAGGTTGTTTTCCAACATGTCTGGTAGTGGTTGGAATTTTGGACCCTTGCTTATTTTTCTTCTTATTCTTATTTACTGGGTTACTAGCTTTAGAGCTTTCACTCAACGAAGAAGATGAAACAGAAGAAGACCTTGCAAGTGAAGAAAGAGAAGAAGATCTTACTGGTGAAGAAGGTGAAGGATCGACATGAGGTTGATGTTCTTGGGGGGAAGTTCCTACAACTGAAGCACTTGGTGCATTTGGGATTACTGGAGTGGAAAACAACCATATCGATAATCCAATTTTAAGACCTATAAGGTTCAAAGTAGCGATGTAAGGAGGACCAATGTTTCTATAAGAAGGAAAAACAAAAGGTTCCTCTGGAGCAAGGATTGCTTCATTGGTCATTCCAGGAACTGATGCCATTAAACACAGATCCAACCTAGAGTCTTCTAGGGAAAACAAAAAGCACACGCTAAAAATCTAGGAAGAAAGTAAACAAACAAAACCTTCTCACAATGAACACACTAGCTAGTGATGAAATCCAATGCTGCAGTAATAATTTAATAAGGGGTTGAGATAGAGCTGGTGGAGAAGTTACATTGACGACCTACTTAATGGACTTATGCCTTGGTGCAAGCTTCCACAAAATAAACATGGATTTACCCTCCAAGAAGCCCGAGTGAGTTTGGCCAACGTCGATTCCAGGTACAACGAGGACTTCCCCTTCACCGTCACCTCGTGTATTACCCTAAAGATAAATGCCACTAAGGATACCAAATACAACAATGATGCCTAGGGAAATAATCAATAGTCTGATACACACGCAAGGGCAGGGTAACTAAGCTCGAAATCGATTGAGAAGACCCACACATGGTTGTTTTCCCAAGTGACCCCAATTAATACGTGCAACCACTACACCAAGACCAAAAAATCAGGGTTAGTTTCTCTACTAGTCTCAATGCGACCTCGTGATTGACCCTTATTTGAGAAGGGCTTCCCAGGAAAAAATGTAGTAAATGGATTTCACCACTCCCTAACTCAAGATTCTATGTTTGTTTACAGCTTTGGAAATTTATCTTTCACACCTATTCCAAATCCCTACAACTAATCTAATGTAGGTTGCAAAAATCCCTAGAAATAAAAGTTTCTAGGTAGATTTTAATTAATGAGTAAATTTAATTAATTTGTTGTTACTCAAGAGAAAAATGTCGTGGACTAAATGATGTTTTGACTGACTCTAAACTTATGAAAATAAATGAATATGCAAATATTTCACTTCTATGAAAGCTATATTACGAGAAGGAGAAAACATTTATCATTCCCAGATGCACAATGTGCCAAAATGTTATTAAACTCATTGATATCAAGATCCTTGAGAAATGAGCCAAAGAGACTGTACACCAATACATAATTCTTGACCCCCTCAATCTAATGCAAAGAAAGATATATTTTTTTTCAAAGATACACTCAAATAAATAATGAGCTTCTTCAAAACAAAAACAACCCAAACAAAGCCACAATCCAAACTGCAGACTCTGGGCAAGAATCGATGCAAGATAGACTAGGAAGAACTGAGCAGAAAAGGGAAGAAATCACCAAAAAAGGAGATCAACGCTATTGTTTTCAAGGGCACAGAGCGTTGTAGCACTATGATATACAATTCATGGGAGCGTTGATTACATATCAATGCTCTGATATACACTCCATGGGAGTGCTACCCTTCACAGAAACTCATAACAAAGGTTTAAAACTCAGAAAAAATCACCCAGAATTCTCAGAATTTTGCGAAATTTCCAATGAGGAGGGGAGAAAGGAAATATATCAGGAACAAGCAATAAAAATGATCTAAAAGTGGGCAAAATGTAGATACAAACCAAGGAAAGAAACCAAAACTGAAGACTTTGATCCCCAGTGGAGTCACCAATTTCAATTTTAGGAAAACTCCCATGTGGACAGGTGAATATCCTCTTGGATTCTAGACCCCTACTACCAAGATAGAAATATGCTAACATTGGACACTAACATTCCTTTAAATGAAGTTAAACTATTCGAAAGGAAAAGAGGAAGAAAGTATGATGCACCTTATTTCAATGTTTTTTCTTGTTGCTCCAATTTGAGCTTGATCTCCAAACTCGTTCACACAACTTGATACAATCTGTAGATGCGGTTGCAACAACATCTCCAAGTCCTCTTCATACATCCCTTGCATGATGCTCCCAAGATAATAAGTTTGATACCTCTAATCTACCTCTCAAGATCATAAGTTTGATACCTCTAATCTACCTCTCAAGATCATAAGTTTGATACCTCTAATCTGCCTTCCTTCTCCATGGAAAGCATTCATTATATAGGATTTGGAGGCTTAACCACCATGGAGAGGATCACTCATCAGATCCATTAAAATGGGATCTCCAAGATATTTAGGGAGAAAATATCTCTTAAGGATTTTAGGGAGGAAATATTTCTCAAGGATTTTAAAGAGGAAATATTTCAACCATCCATGAGATCCTCAACCTCCCGTTAAAAATAGGAAATCAAATGTGAGGTGGATTATCACACTAAATTAATTTCCTTTTCATTAATATTAATAATTAATTCATGTGCACATAATATTTTTACCTTCATATACTATATTTATCCTCCACATTGACTAGAGAATGTGACATATGTCATTTCATGGTGTCGAGGTGTATGTGACACTTAGCAAGGTGCATATGACACTTTTACGACACTTCCAACACTTAGGGTGAGGTACCTAGGTGTGGAAATTTGATGTGTAAAAATATACATGCAATGAAGGACTTTGAGTATGATAAGAATAACATAGTAGCACAAAATTTGAACACACTTTTAAATACATTAAAAAAATGTACATAATTCAAAGTAAATGTAGGTAATTTAATATATTTTACTCCTTTTGCATTCCAATCCCTGGTATATATTCCAACATGAGGTTACTAATCTTTTTAACTAACTCTGAAATAAAATAATGACTCCATACAATGAAATATTTACTTTAAATTATTTTCACTTTTACTTGAAATAAAAATTAGCATGTGATACTTGAGTTTGTCACTGCCTACAAGAAGTTGGAGAAAAATGGCTGCGTCTTTAGAGAAAACTTCAAGCTAGGGTTTAACAATCACAGTCTCAACAACAACCAATGTGGTTACCAAAGGGGGAGGGAATGGAACCCCCTCCTACAAGAAGGTAGTGGTGGACAGAGGGAAAGGCCCACGAGGGGTAGGTTTCAAAGAACCTCTGATAAGTACCTCGGGATCAGGATCAGAAAAGAATCAATAGAACAACCAAGAAAAAAATGATTGCATGGGGGAAGAAGCGAGAGAAGCCTAGAACAATGCGCAAGAAATGATGAACCCCAGTGGGTTAGATGGGTGCAACCCGTGTAAACCTAAAACAACACTGATACCCAAGGTTATACTGGAATACCCCCAAATGCAACTCTTTTTGGATCAAATGAAGACACATGAACTGATCTGCAAGTTTATGGGCCCATGGCCCACAGAAAAAATGTTGCACAACTGGATAAAATACCATTGGAAGCCAAGTGGAGAAGTGGAACTCCACCTGAGATCGAAAGGATTCTTCACAACAGTCTTTATGAACTTGGAGGACAGGGATAAAGTATTTNCGGGGTTGTACATGCGTCCATGGAAGGAAAAATTCTCCCTAGAGAAAGAAACCTTTAAAAATGTCCCAGTCTGGCTAAGGATTTACTCCTTACCACTAGACTACTGGTTGTCATCCACCTTCAAATCCATAGGGAACAATCTTGGAAAATATGTCAAGACATCGGAAGCTACTCTAAAAGGCAGATATACATCTTATGCAAGGATCTGCATAGTGATGGATGTTTTGGGGGTGCTCCCGGAAGCCATAATCCTAGAGTTTAGGGATGATGAATGGATACAAAGAATAGACTACGAGTAGATCATGTTTCGATGGATAAGATGTCATGAAAATGGACACCTACTAAGATAATTCCCTCTCAATAAAAAACCAGAAATGAAAAACACAAAGCTACAATAGGATGAGGATGGTTTTGTGAAGTCAAATCACAAAAGTAGAGGAAACAAAAGACAAGGCAAGGCCCCAACAGGAAGCAACCCAAAAGCCAGGATTAGAACAGAAGGAAGAGGTATGCCCAACCAAGGGGAAGAAGGAGGAAAGTAAAATACAAAAGCTAAGGAAGCAAGTGAACAAGCAACTCATGAGAACACAAAAATTCCAAAAAACAAGGGAGAACAGGGAGGTAGCGCAAATCCTATGGAAGGAGGAAACGAAGATGACAAAATCCCAATGCAAGAAGAAAATGGATATTCAGAGATGACACCAAGAGAGATAGGAACAAAAGACCTAGATCTCAGGGACATTGTGGAAAGGGAAGGAATAGATCTACCGAACATACTAGAGAAATGGAAAAGGTAGGGAGTAGACAATGTGCTAGCGGAGCAAATCGATCGCATTCAATGTCTCTTCCTCCTAAGGGAGGAATAGAAATCTAGAGGGATCAAGTGCATGCATGGAGAGATAGGACTTGGGAATCAAAATAGGTGATGGACAGCCACAACACTCATCCAAGCAGGCAAGGCGAAAGAAAGGAAGAAAATCAAATAGCATAGCCCTAGAAGAGCTAGGAGACCTACTGATAAACTCATGTAAGATCTTCCCCAAATCCCCCCCACATGTTTAAATGAAGATTATAATGTTGAATATAAGAGGCCTAAACAACCCAAGAAAGCAACGAATCCTTAAAAATAGACTAAGCAACGAACAACATGGCCTATTTTTCATTGAAGAGACAAAATGCACTTTAGACAGAATGGAAACAATCAATAAAAGACACTGGAGTAAGTACAAGATGTTGGCTGTCGAAATCAAATAGATGGCAAGAGGTATTCTCACCTTGTGGAACCCACAATCGGTGAACCTACTTGCAGCAAAAGCCACAAGACACACACTTTATGCTAACATGCAAATTAAAGGGAATACAATGGAAATTCTATGCACTAATGTGTATGACCCTCAGGTGATGGAGGAAAAAAGAAGAATTCTCCTAGACCTAGAGAATCTAAAGTATCGTACCCGCAACCTCCATTGGATCCTTGCAGGGTATTTCAACATCATCACTACACTCGCCGAGAAAAAAGGGGGCACCATGAGACTGGACAGAGATGCAGAAAAATTCTTATCTTTCATTGACACTATGGAGCTTGTGGACATCAGGACCAACAATGGAAAGTTCACCTGGAACGACAAATGACTATATCACCACCAAATAGCTACAAGTCTAGACATATTCTGAGTGTTGAAATCCATCATTTTGCAAGGACTAACTTTGGATTGCAACATCCTCCCTTGGGGGGGATCAGACCACTGGATAGTTCACTTGGAAGATAATTTTCAAACCACATTGAAGAACAAACCATTTAGATTTGAGAAATTTTGGATCAACCATCCCACCTTCAAGGAGAACATCAACCAATGGTGGCAGAAGGAACTACCAGACCAAGGGACAAGGATGTTCAAACTTTACAAAAAACTCAAGTACATCAAACAAAAACTCAAGGAGTGGAACAGGGCATTCTTTGGAAACATAAACCAGGGGGGGAAAAGTATCGAAGACAGAATGATAAATCTACAGGAAATGTTCATCAGAGCGGGATACACAAAGAATTAGAAAAAAGAAGAGATCCAAATGACCCAAGAATGGGAAGAAATATGCCAGTAGAAAGAAAATATTTGGCACCAAAAGTCCAAAATAAGGTGGATAAAGGAAGGGGAGAGGAATACCAAGTTTTTTCATAGAAAAACTATTGCAAGAATATCCCATAACAAAATCTTGAAGATTAGGGATTAGGACAAGATTGAAAGAGAAACCCACCAGGAAATTGTGAATACACTAGTCAATCACTTCCAGGGGATAGCCCAGGAACACAACCAAGACAAATCTGAGGCCATACAAAGAATAATTCATCACATCCCCAAGTTGGTCACAGAGGATCAAAATTTCATCCTAAGAAAACCCATCACAAAGGAATAAATTGACCAAGTGGTCCAGGAGATGCCCAATGGAAAGGCCCTAGGCCCAGATGGCTTCATAATGGAATTCTTCAAAGCCTACTGGGAAGTGGTTAAGCATGATATTTATAGGATGGTGGAGGACTCCAGGCGATAGACATCCATACTGAAATATTTAAATTCCAAAATGATCACTCTAATCCCGAAAGAAAATGAATCTAGGACCCCCAACCTGTATAGGCCTATAGATTTATGCAATCTAGTTTACAAGATAATCTCCAAATTCATCGCCAATAGACTAAAGCCACTCCTCTCCACACTGATTTCACAAGAACATGTGGGTTTTGTGGAAGGAAGACAAATCCTAGACAATATCATCCATGCCCATGAGATTATTCACACGCTGAAAGGACAAAGGAGAGGGGGGATGATAATCCAAGTTGATCTGGTGAAGGCTTATGACAAAATAAGCTTTCACTACATGGCTAAGACTTTGGAAGATTTTGGGTTCGAACAACATTGGATCAACTGGATTGTCACTCTAGTCTCAATGACAAGCTACTCGCTACTAATCAATGGAGCCCCAGCCAAACCTTTCTATCCATCCAAAGGCATAAGACAAGGGGATCTGTTTTCCCCCTTCCTGTTCATTCTAATGATGGAAGGGCTAAGTAGAAGCATAAAAAGCGTAACTACAACTGGTGAAATAAAATGCATCAAGCCTTTTGAAAACTATCCAACCTCCACACACCAACAGTTAGTTTATGATACCCTACTCCATCGCACACCCACGGTAAAGGAAGCAAAGGATTTTAAAAGAATCTTAGAAGACTTCGGGGAAGCCTCAAGGTGTGAAATCAACCACTCCAAATCCATGATATATTTCTTCAACACTAATCCAACAATTCAATGAAACTTGGCCAACATTCTAGGGTTTGAATGTAAAACGCTCCCAATGAAATACTTGGGAATCCCCCTTACGGATAGAGCCTACAAAATTGATATGTGGGAAGGAGTTATCAGCAAACTGTAGGAGAGGGTAACCAATTGGACATACAGAGCCCTAAACCTGGTTGGAAGGATTATCCTCACCAAAACGGTTCTACAAGTAATTTCAACATATATGATGTCAGTGTTCCCAACCCCCAAAGGTGTCGTACAAAAGATAAGAGCCATCCAAAGAGACTTCCTATGGAAAGTGTTACACATGAAATTTGCACACCTAGGTACCTCACCCTAAGTGTCGTAAGTGTCATATAAGTGTCTCATACACCTTGACACCATGGAATAACCTATGTCACAATCCCTAGTCAATGTGGAGGAGGGATATATTACATGAAGGACAAATACCAAGTGCACAGGAATTATTATTAATATTCATGAAAAAGAAGTTAATTTAGTGTAAATACCAAATGCACATGAATTATTATTAATATTCATGAAAAAGAAAGTAATTGAGTGTAAATATCCACCTCATATTTGGTTTCCTATTTTTTAGGGAAGGTGGAGATCTCATGGGTGGTTGAAATATTTCCTCCTTAAAATCCTTGAGAGATATTTCCTCCCCAAAATCCTTAAGAGATATTTTCTCCCTAGATATCTTAGAGATCCCTTTCTTAGTGGATCTGATGAGAGATATTCTCCATGGTGGTTAAGCCTCCAAATCTTATATAATGAGGGCTTTCCATGGAGGAGGAGGAGAAAGAGGAGTTTAGAGATACCAAAATTATGATCTCATGAGAAGTGGAGGAGAATAATTAGTGAAAGTATTGTCATTCTGATCGTGGAGATTTGGAGCAAGGGTCTGGACAAAGAGAGCTTGGTGAAGTTGTTGCACTACCATCCATGGATGTAAGCATTTCACTTTTTTTTCATTAATATAATTTTATGATTGGCCTGTTTCCTTTAAATTTTGTGTACATTTCATAAACTTGTTTCTTTTATAGATTCATTATGAAGCTAATCATTGGTAGAGTAGGAAGTATGTCTCATTGTTGTTGCTCATTGTATTGCAGGACCTTCTGAAGAACTTGGAGATCAAGATTAGCTTGGATCGAGCAAGGAAAAATGTTAGTAAAAAGGTATTTAATTTTATTCATTCTTCTTCTTTGATATTTTAGCTTCATGAAAAGGAAAGGCAGTGTCCACAATAGCACCTTTCTATCTTGGCCTTAGGAGTTTAGAGTCCAAGAGAGAATCCACTTGTCCGCAGGGGGATTTATCTGTATCATAAATTAACGACTCCACTAGGGAATGACTCCTATTTGTATTTCCTTGGTTTGTCCCTGCCCTTTTACCACCTTTCAGATCACTTTTTCTTTGTGTTTATGATCCATTAGCCTTCTCCTACCTTCACTATCATTTTCACCATTTTTTATGCATTTTGGGTGAATTATTTGCAATTTTTTGGCTCTTTTTCTGAGTTTCTGGGAGGAACAACACCCCCTTGTAGGCCATATCAGATATATTATCTATACGAGCACTGATATATAATCAAATCTCCCCTATAGTTGTTTAGGGAGCGCTGCAGCACTCTGTACCCTTGAGACAGGGAGCGCTAGTCTCTGTTTTGGAGGTTTTTTGCCCTTTTCTGCTCAGATTTTTTCATCATGTTTTGTGGAAGTCTTTACCCAGTCTTGGTGTATGGTTTGTGAAGTTATTTAGGTTGATATTTGGTACTTATAACCCCTTATTGTCTTTATTGGAGCTTGAAATTCTTTCAGAAATGTGAAATTGCCCTTTCTAGTTGCTTGTTTTGTTGGGACAATTTGGGTATTTTGTCCTTCTCCCTGTCTTTTCTTGGATTCTTCTCTGCATTCTCTTGTAATCATTGAATGTTTGTCAATTTTTGAATCCTTGATTGAGTTCTTGTTAGAAAAAATTTCCACTTGTTTTCTTTCAGTTCTCATTGCTTTGAGTGCATGCTTTGTTTGAAACCTTTGTCGCTTCGTGTCTTTTGCATCTGCATATGACTCTTTCTCCTTATTCAAAGTAGTGGAGCATTGAAGGTTTTGTATTTAATTTCCATATACATCATAATAAAAAAAATAACATCGATGCATTCTCGCTTTTGGGTAGTGAAACTAGCTTGCATTTGAAGTAGCGGAATTGCATGGTTTTTGGCATTTTGGGACATTGTGCATCTAGAATGATGAATGTTTTCTCCTTCTCGTAGCATAGTGTTGGGGCTCAGAAATGTCCTATTTTCATCCACCTTTCCCTTCATTATTATTCACATTTCATCACCCCATTAACCTTTCACGATATCATTTCCATAAATATACTTGGGTTTCACCTTATTGTTCTCCACTTTATTCATTTTAGTATTAAAAGGGAATTTGTGATTAAATGTTAGAAAATCGACATGTTTTCACATATATCTCAAAAATGTGTGATCTTTCTAATGTGTAGGAATATGTGAAGGATTAATTCAAAAGGACTTCTCGAATACTTGCTCCACCATTTCAATATTTGAGGAGATAATTCAAGCCCATTCCAAGGAGAAGATCATGGAGATTTGGTTGGAATATCTTATCCAAGATGTATGAGAAATATGTGTGAGGATTTGAAAGGATTATTTGAAAGGGATTCTTAGTTTTGATTCATGGATTTGGATTTTATGCTTTCATTATTTTGTTATGAAGATCGATTTGATTATTATAATGTAAGATTGCTTCATTAGCGTGAGCTCACATATGTTGTTGTGTCATTCAACTCTTCACATGTTGTGTTTGCTTATTCCTTCATGTAGTTCTCCATTCTTATATTAATTTCATTTATGCAATTTCCCATTCCTAGATGAATTTCATTTATGCAATTTCCCATTCCTAGATTAATTTCATTTACACAACTAGATTAATTCAATTCCAAGTCGTGTGTTTCAATTTCCTGCATTAGATTAATGATTCAATTTCAGTCGTAGCTTAAACATTAAATTAGATTATTCCCGCTTCAATCTTGCATATACTTTGCATGTGCTTCATAAGTTTACGATCCTCGGATTGACAAATTAGATAGTTGGGCAAGTACTACAACTCAATTAATACAAAATTAGTTTAGCCCAATATAACGACTGTTGTTCCCTTTTCATGATTGTTGTTCCTTTTGTAATTAATGTTGTTCATTTGAATAGAACAATTTTTGTTCCTTTTGTTACGATTTTTATCCTTTTGCAGGGGTTTCATCTCTAGAGGACGGGTATTGAAAATGGAAGGTAAGAATCTATGTAGGGAACAAGTAAAATGCTTGTGCCAACACCTACCTTTGGATGATGCAGAGAGGTTATATTTTAGGACATCTTTAGAGCGCAACACATAGCTTTCATCGAAATGAAACGATTGCATATTCATCTCTTTGCATAACTTTCGAGCCGGTCAAAACACCATATTGTCCACGCCATTTTCCTTTTGAGTAACAACAACCTTAAAAATCAAGCGCTAAACTAAAAATTGATTAGACATTTTTATATTTTATGGTAGCAAACCTACATTAGATTAGTTGTAGGGATTTGGAATAGGTGTGAAAGATAACTTTCCAAAGCTACAAACAAACATTAGAATCTTGTGTTAGGGAGCGGTGAAATCCAATTGCTACATTTTGTCCTAAGAAGCCCTTCTCACAGAAGGGTCAAACCTGAGGTCGCATCGATACTAGTAAAGTTACTCACCCTTCTTTGTTGATCTTGGTGTAGAGATTGCACGTATTATGGGGGTGTCTTGAAGGTATACCCACAATGATGAGTGGAAGCATTTCAAGTTGATTTCGGGCTAGATACCATGCCCTTGTGCATGGATCGGACTATCGACTGTTTCCCCAGGCATCACTATTGTATTTCGTAACCTTAGTGGCCTATCTCTTTAGGGTCTTTACATAAGGTGACTATGGAGTGTCAAGTCTTCACACTACCTGGAATTGACATTAGCCAAATTCACTCGGGCTCCTTGGAGGGTATACCCACAATTTTGTGTGGGATCTTGCACCAAGGCATAAGTCCATTAAGAAGGCCATCAACGTAACTTTTCCACCCACTCTATCTTAGCCCCTTATTACTTTGCTCCCGTGACATTGGATTTCATCACCAACTAGTGTGCTCATTGTGAGAAGGCTTTGTTTGCTTGCTTGCTTACTAGATTTTTAGTGTATGATGTTTGTTCTCCCTAGCAGAATCTAGTTTGGATCTTTATTTTTATGGCGTCAGTTCCTGGAATGACCAATGAAGGAACCCCTTTTTCAGGGGAACCCTTTATTTTTCCTTCTTACGTAAATGTTGGTCCTCCTTACATCGTTACTTTGAGCCTTCCAGGTTTCACAATTGGGTTACCAGTATGGTTTTTTTCCACCCCAGTGATATCGAATTCAGGTGCTTTAGATGTTAGCACACCACCCACACATCAACCTCATGTCGACGTTTCTCCTTCGCCCGTCAAGTCTCCTTCCATTTCTCCTTCTTCGCCTAGTGAAATATCTCAAGTGAGTAGCCATATTGATAAGAAGAAGAAGAAACAGAAAGAGAAGAAGAAGAACCAGAAAGGGACCAAGCCTCCAACTACATCGAATGTTGGATCCAAGCAACCAACTACTGTTAATAGTACTGGGAGTGTTGATGAGGACAACAATATTAAGACAAAGAATCTAAAACCCAAATTCCCTTGTGGTCTTTGTAAGGGTGACCACTTTCTGAGAAATTTCCCTGGTCTTCCCAAAGTCTTAGAAATGTGATCTTCCACATCATTAGCCCCTGTTGGGCATGCTGGTGATGTCCTAACAACTAGTGACGTTAAGGTTGGTAAGAAGAAGACAATTGTCAATTTTCCTTGCATGTTATGCAAAGGTGATCATTACTCTCACTTTTGTCCTCATATGGACGAGGCTTGTTCTCTTTTAGAAAAGCTTCAACTTCCAAATGGTTATCGTAATATTTCCCCCAACCCATCATTAGTTGATGGAATGGTCAATCCTGTTCCATCCCTGGTTAGTCCGGTTGATTGGATGGTCAATCTGGTTTCATCCTCGGTTGAACCACTACCCAAAGTAGTTGATCCAGTTCTGTCATCGATCAGCCCTACTTTTCATCTGAAAAGTGAAACCCAAGTGACTCATCCAATCCTTTCTTCAGTTAGTCCCACCCTTCATCCGGAGAGTGCCAAAGTGACTGATCCAGTCCCTTCCTTGGTCAATCCCACCCTTCATCCCAAGAGTGTCAAAGTGGTTTCTCTGGTTACATCATCGGTCAATCCCAATCCTCCCTTGAAGAGTGCCAAAGTGGTCATTCCAGTTACACCATATATCGACCCCATTCTCCCCTCGGAGAATAAAAACCAAGTGGTTGATTCAATCCCATCATCAGTCAATCCTACTCTTCCTCTAGAGAGTAAACCAGATACTGCCCATGTTTTTCTCATTGATATAGAATCTACCATGTTGGGGGGCATTCCTCCTTCTTCCGTGGATCCCCCTCCAAGTAATGAGGCCATCCTTTTTGATTGGGGTGCACTAAATAAACCTCATATTCCCTCTCACATTCCTTTCTAGATTATAGTATAGGTTTGTGGTCGTGATGTTCCACAGACGTTGATAGATGAAGTTGCATCTGTTAGTATTTTATCCTCTATTGCTTGGAAAGCTTTGGGTTGTCCTCAGCGTGCGTCGGTTACATAGAATCTGTTAGATTTTAACAGAATAACCAGTTAAACGTTAGGAACCCTTCCTCGGTTTCTTGTAACTTTGGGAGGGAAAATTGTCTTTATTGATGTCATGGTAGTCCAAGACCCCTTGGATTTCACTTTACTCCTTGGGCGGGATTATGTCTATGCCATGAAATCTATTTTTTCCACTCTTTTTTGTGTGATATATTTTCCTCATGATGGAAGAATTGTGACTATTGACCAACTTTCATTCATTAGTCCTGACTGGATTACCTCCCTAAATGGTTCTTATATCAAAACAATATCGCCCCCGCCACATGTTAATTATGTGGCGTTGTCTCCCATGACTTCAACTCCTGATGATTTAGATCCAGTAGTTGACATGGTGATCTCTTCGATAGGGCTATTAGAGCCATATCTCCCTACCCTTATCGAGGTTGTCGACATGTATTCCTTCCAGAGTGCTTCTCTTCCATCTAGTGAAGATATCTTGGAAGCCATGATTGACGTTTGTCCCTTAACATGTGTTCCTTCTAGGGAATTATCCTCTTGGAAGCCATGATGAAGAAGAGGTCATGAGAATAGTTTCTCTTCTCTGTGGCAAGCTCATTAAAAAATGAAATAGAGGTCTTGAGCATAGTTTTCCTCTCTGTAACAAGCTTGTTAAAAAATGAAACAAAAATCTGGGGATCGAACCCGAAGCCTTGAGCATAGTTCTTTTCCTGTGTCAAGCTCATTAAAAAATGAAACGGTCACCTCTCCCTTTGATTCAAGTCTTTCATTTCATCCATCCTCATCCTTTTTCTCCATCTAGTACAGAAATTAGTGACAACTGCAAAGTTGGGGAATGAATTGAAGCTTGGGGGGGGCAGGTCTCCAGCCTTTGATTATCATTCTGAAGTTAAGATGCTATCTTTTCAAGCTGGGGGAAGATTACCAACCATCCATGGGTATCCCTACCTTTGTAAATTACGTTGGGAATTTTACAAGCATAGTTTAATTTTGTTTCAAGCTTGTGTAAAAATGGAACCAATAACGAGCTTAGTCTTTTTTCTTTCTCGTGCTCGTAAATACATGAGAATAAATTACTGAGATTAGTCTTTGTTATTTCTCATGCTCACAAAAACATGAGAATGTAACCAAGTATACTTTTATCACTTTTTCGGACTCGTAAAGGTTACACGAAAAAGGAACCCCCTGGAGTCTCCTTTAAGCTCTTTTCAGACTCTCTAAACATGAAAAGATTTCCGAGTGATATTGCTTCCTTTCACACTCGTTAAAAGGTTTGAAAGGGGTCTTTCGAGTGATATTTTATCTCTTTTTCTGCCTCAAGAGACTAAAATTACGAAAAAGGACAACACTGGAGTCATCTTTAAGTCATTTTCAGACTCTCTAAATATGAAAAACCACCGAGTTTGCCTTCTCTAGACTCGTTTTAAACAATCATACATTGAAGGGCCCATATGGGACCGAACCCTTACTTCTTCCAATTTGTTAAACAAAGGAAAAGGGACTTGCCGAAGGTGAGTTATATCGAGCATGTGTTACGCTCCTCGAGCTTGTTAAATTAAAAATAGGTACTCGTCTATCAGTTTTTGAGAATATCACCAGTTACTCTTAGAGTTTGCTTTGAACATAGAACTTTGTATTTGAATGCATTCTAACCTGCTGAACCTCTACACTAAACCAATCCTTTGAGTTTCCTTAATCCTTTGGGTCACTCGATGCAAGTCACTGTATCCACTTCATAATCGTGTTTTGGTCCATGTCATGTTTATGTTGTCGTGCTTCAGTGTTCAAGGGAAGTATCTGTCTCAAGAGTCAGCCATCACAAATATATTGTTTCAATACTTGTGTCAGTCCATGTTCATTTGATCTACCAACTTACATCTCTGTGTCAGTTTTATTTCATTGATGGGGGATACATCAAGGCCCTCCTTCGACGAGTATTTTCCTGTCAACTTCAACACATCATCCAATAATTAGACTTAGAAACTAGTTAGTACCTTGGGACCTACATGCCTCAATGGCATGCCTCCTCACCTATGATAGTGGGTTTACATCATTGACCTCTGATCGGGTGATTCCATGAATGTTCGACTTTGACTCATCTATTCACTTCCATTAGATTGTACTAGAGTACCTTGGGAGTCATTGACATCAATGGTGATTTCCCTTGCACTTGTTAACGGTTTACCTCATTGGCTGGTAATCAATTGGTTTCTACCATGTTCGACATCAAAACATCTATTCACATGGTCAGATTCGTACCACATCGAGATCAGTAAAAAGACCCTGGGTTGACTGTTCACTCTGATATATGCTTTACCTAGGCTGCGAAAGGAGATCATTTGAGCACATTGATATATATATTGTCACATATATCCACTTTGTATTGGTCCATGGCTATGTTTTGTCATCTCGTAGATGTACTATGTATTTATCATGGCTACGATCAGTTCATGTCATAGAAGTATAGATCCACATTGTATCTTTGTTGGCTATACTCTTCAGTCAATATAATTATGGATCCGTAATATATCTTGTGGTAGCCATACCTTGAAAGTGTTTATCACTCAAGCATAGGTATGCATGCCTTGGGTTTGAAACATGTCATAACATTTGTTTGATGGTTGTTTGTAGCTTCTACCAAGTTCTTTGAGTCCACACCCTTGCATGAAATATTTGTAAAGTGTTTCGACCATCATTCTCTCATCTGACCTCACACTTTAGGGGGCATTCTGTTACACATGAAATTTGCACACCTAGGTACCTCGCCCTAAGTGTCGTAAGTGTCATATAAGTGTCTCATACACCTTGACACCATGGAATAACCTATGTCACAATCCCTAGTCAATGTGGAGGAGGGATATATTACATGAAGGCCAAAATACCAAGTGCACATGAACTATTATTAATATTCATGAAAAAGAAGTTAATTAAGTGTAAATACCAAATGCACATGAATTATTATTAATATTCATGAAAAATAAAGTAATTGAGTGTGAAGATCCACCTCATATTTGGTTTCCTATTTTTTAGGGAAGGTGGAGGATCTAATGGGTGGTTGAAATATTTCCTCCTTAAAACCCTTGAGAGATATTTCCTCTCCAAAATCCTTAAGAGATATTTTCTCCCTAAATATCTTAGAGATCCCTTTCTTAGTGGATCTAATGAGAGATCTTCTCCATGGTGGTTAAGCCTCCAAATCTTATATAATGAGGGCTTTCCATGGAAGAGGGGGAGAAAGAGGAGTTTAGAGATACCAAACTTATGATCTTATGAGAAGTGGAGGAGAATAATCAGTGAAAGTATTTTCATTCTGATCGTGGAGATTTGGAGCAAGGGTCTGGACAAAGAGAGCTTGGTGAAGTTGTTGCACTACCATCCATGGCTGTAAGCATTTCACTTTTTTTTCATTAATATAAATATATGCTTGGCCTGTTTCCTTTAAAGTTTGTGTACGTTTCATAAACTTGTTTCTTTTATAGATTCATTATGAAGCTAATCATTGGTAGAGTAGGAAGTATGTCTCGTTGTTGTTTCTCATTGTATTGGAGGACTTTCTGAAGAACTTGGAGATCAATATCAGCCTGGATCGAGCAAGGAAAAACGTTGATAAAAAGGTATTTCATTTTCTTCCTTATTCTTCTTTGATATTTTAGCTTCATGAAAAGGAAAGTCAGTGTCCACAATAACACCTTTCTGTCTTGACCTCAAGAGTTTAGAGTCCAAGAGAGAATCCACTTGTCCACAAGGGGGATTTCTCTGTATCAACGAGGCACATAAAATAAAAAGAATTGGGCCCTAGTGGCCTAGGATAAGTTATGTAGACCAAAAAGAAAAGGTGACCTAGGGTTACAAGACCCACAAGTAACCAACGAAGCCTACGGGGAAAAGCTCTGGTGGATATGGGTAAAAGACAAATCGGTGTCATGGGAAAACTTATGGAATGCCAAGTATGCCTTGAACATTAGCGACCAGGAGCTAATTCGGTTCATGGGCACAAGGGAGGGATCAACCATCTGGAATATCGCTTGGCGAAATACGAATTGGATCCAGAAACACATCTTTTGGGAAGTCATAAATGGTAGAACAACAAGATTTTGTGAGGACGCATGGAAACTGAAACCCAGAATGAAAAATCTGAGCAGGGAGGAGCTCCAACAGGAAATGATTGGGAAAGGAAAAACAACAATCCATAATTACTAGAAACAAAGAGATGGCAGCACCATATGGAGGATCTGGGACAAACGTAATCCACAAAATAGATCCCAGATCGACACAATAACGAAAGAGGTGGAGGAGGAATTAGGGAAAAGGGAAATTGGGGTCTCGGAATAAGAGGACCAATTGAGGTGGGGCAAGAAAAATGGGGGTGAATTCAACTTAAAATAAGAACAATATTACATCACGAGCTAGGACCAAGAAAATCTGGAGCAACAGTGGGAAAATATTTGGAAAAGCCCCCAATGGCCAAAAATCAAAATGTTCAAATGGCTAGTTCTACATAACCGAATTATAACCTGGGAGAACCTCATGAAAAGGGATTTCATAGGTCCCTCTCACTGCCATCTCTGTCAAGTCAAGGAGGAAAAAACTAATCACCTCCTCAATGAATGAAATTACACAACAGAGATTTGGGATTGGGCGGCAGGCATATTTCGCCAATCCAATAGGATTCGAGGGAACATCAACGCAACCATCAACAAATGGAATGAGGGTTACAATGAAAATGAAATGGTGAAACTTTGTTGTAATCTAATGCCGGGGATAATTGTCTAGGAAATCTAGAAAGAACAGAATCGACACATCTTCAGGAATGAAAGCACACCGACAGAAAGAATAAAGGAGGCAATATTCTCTCAAATAAGAGAAACGATACAGATCCACAACTGCAATACAAAGAAATTGCAACTTATAGACCAAGACTCCTGCATCCTGTAATTTTTCCATCTAAAAGAGTGGCACAACAACATACCTATAGTGCGCAACCCCCAACTCCAGATAGGAGCCCGCAACTAGACTCTCCCTCCGTCAGGGTTCCTCAAACTGAATTTTGATGGGGTGGAAAAGGGAAATCTAGGAGTGGCAGAGGCAGGTGGAGTGATCAGAGACAATGTTGGAAACATCATCCGACTGTACGCTGGGAGAATGGGAAACTCAACCAACAACGCGATGAAATTTGGAGCCCTGGAACTTGGCCTTGAAATCCTAAGTCGTGAAAGGATGATAAACACCATCATGGAAGGTGACTCCACCCTGGTTATCAACATGGCAAAAAGAATCCAAAATGGCACCAGATTGGGCAAGGTTCAATGCCACTGGCACCTTGCACACTCCCTACAGAAAATACATGAGCATATGAGAACTTTGAATACAGTGGAGTTGCGCTGGGTGCACAGGTCAGCGAATTCTCTAACGGACAGGCTCTCCAATGAGGGGGTTGGAAAGGAAGTCCCAGAACTAGACGATACCTGGATCATCATTCTGAGCAGGAAACTCAAAACAGACTGCAACCACCTTGCGGCTAAATATATTGAAGGAAGTTTAAGAATGGAAGGTCACATTGAGGAGGACATCGAAAGGCCTCTCGGAAGGTACGTGGGCCCCAGGAAGAATAGGATTGCCTAACACTCTACCATCAATTATCATGAAAGATCACATTAAGCAGCAGACGGACGACCGAAAGCAAGGCCAATACGCAATTAAGAGGTGTGGGGAAAACACAAGTGAAAGGCCAGGCAACAAGTCACATGCAACAAATGATGGAAGGCACGTGGGGTTGATGATAACCATGATCGATCCACCAGGCCAAGTACAGGTACGGAGCGAAGCACAGTCGGATCACAAGCGAGCAAGGGAAGTGATCGCACAGGGACATAGGACGACCCATCATGATCATACGATCCTTAACAGGAAAAGTGACAGAAGTGCCCATCACTGCAAGTAAACCAAGACTGAAAGGACAGGCTCGCAGAGGGGAAAGGTCTATAAGAAGAGGGACAACATAAACAGACACAATCAAAAGGAGCGCAACAACAAGGATTAATACCAAGTCAAGGGCAGGGAAAGTGAGAATAATTGTGAAGTGAGGTACAGGCCAAGTAACCAGAACAGGAGTTGTGGAAGGAAAAGAGGGATGGCATGACTAAAGAAAATGCATAGGAAAAGGAACCCCCCTGGGAAGGAAGTCCCGAATAGTTTGCGACAGTTAACAAGAATGGAGCAGGTAGCGAAAGATGCAGAGGGAACCTTCCAAGCTCTGGTTGCGCTGAAGGGGAAGGCAACCATCACCCGGTGGGAAAAGGATTTAAATAACAAGCGCAAAGGTAAAGTGGAGGATGCATTGGTACAGGAAGCAGACTAGGTAACTGATCTGGGGGCCACTCAACCCAGGGAAACCCTCTACCACAAAACGATGGAGATGGCTTGGCTAACTAAGATGATGATCGAGAAAGAGATTTCAAAAAGGGAAGAAGTCAGGCAGGAGGATAAGAGGGAAAACAAGACAATGTTGGAAGAGATCCTGCGTCACATCAACAGTCTGGAAACTATTACCAAATTGTTAGTAGAGGTAGAGAAGGACCAAAAATGCAAGCTGGAGTGGTTGGCATCTCAGTTCCACCTCTACCTGCGCTATGTCCATCACATGGACATCATTCCTGCCGATGGACACGGTGTGCCAACTCAAATCAGGAAGACTCACACAACCTCCCAGAAGGAAGACAACAAGAGCCAAGTGGATGGCGGGAAGGAGCACCCCCAAGTGCAGAAACACTTCATAGTTCTGGATTAATGATTTGGTAGTCTATAGGAAGTAATGCCAGGCTTTTTCAGGTTAGCTCAGATATATTTCATGCTATGGTTTAGGGGGATGTTTTAGTCTCTTCTTTTATGTATGTGTTTTTTCCTCTCAAATTGAACATGGAAGGTCTAGTCTGGTTTCCCTTAGTGGCAGACCAGGACCATCCCTTGTTACTATCAATTTGTGCAACCAGGGACCCCCTAATCTAGTTTCCTTCTAGGCAAACCAGGATCCCCACTTTGTATCATAATCTTTTCAGTAATATAAATTCCTACACTCACTTACAAAAAAAAATAAAAAAATATTATGTGAGTGAAGACCATTTATTCTTCCCAAAATTTTATTAAACACTTTATTTGAATGTTAAACATAAATATATTTTATCTTTGTAAAAGGAAGGTTTCTTATTCTTCTCAATGTTTCAGACAATTCTTTATTTTAAATTAATAAAAAATAATCATATCACTTTTTAAAAATAACATGTAAAGGGAAGTCATTTATCATTTCTAAATTCATACAATCGGATTGGATGTCGAACTATGATAGTTTTATTAAAAGTCATTTATTTTTCTTATGGTTTGATGTAATCTTTTTATCTAAATCAATGTGAAAAATAAACACTAATTTTATTTTTAAAAGCTATATATTCTATGTTTTCATTTGTTAATGAGGGATATAATCCTTTTATCTAAATAATGCCAAAACTAAATAATTTTTAAAAGCTATATATTCTATGTTATTTTTTCATTTGTTAATGAGGGATATAATCTTTTTATCTAAATCAATGTCAAAACTAAATATTGATTTTTTTTACAAGTTATATATTCTATGTTTTTATTTGTTAATGAGGGGATACCATTCATTTTAAGACTCCTTTAGCTCAATTACACTTAATTGTGGAGTTTTCTTCACAATCAAGTATTGTGTTAACTGCATTATTTAACACCCTGAGAAATTGGTTAATTGTTCACTAATATTCATGGGATATGGGTCATAGATTAATGACTTAAAAAAATTGATATCTTATATGTTGGATTGCAAAATCCCCTCAATACTTCAAGATTGTTTTTATTTTTAGTAATCATTGATGATTGCTACTATCCACTGAGATAAATTTTGGTCTATTGAACCTTAATAAAAGTGTTAAGGAATTAATCGGTTTTCTTTGAAATTTTATTTTTCATGCTAGAAAAAATTGTAGAGAATATTTTCTAAATATCCATAGTTTAGTAAGGTCAGTATTGTTACAATTGATTTTAAATTGATGTATGATGTGGGAATATGCATGATATTCTAAGGGAAAGTGATTTTCATCCCTTTCATTCTTAGTATCACAAAGATGGAATGTCTTAGAAATTGTCCAACTCAATGTTTCACTATGGAGGTTGTGAGAGTTCATTCTTATTTTAGCAATATCATTTTTCTTCTTTAAGTTAACTATAACATAAAGATACTTTTATCTTCTAGATTGTGGTTAATGACCTCTTTACAATGTCTTAATTTTATATGTTCCTCTATTTCTTTATCATGCCACAATTTCTCCTTAAATTTATATGTGATAGTATTTTTTTATGATATCAATATTCTACAAAGTGACCCCCTCTATTCTCCAATGATTTAGTCAAGACTTACCATCTTTATGCCATCCCCTCTTAAGTCGTAAGTGACATTGATTGGAGTTTGAAGCAATATTATGAAGTCTCTTGTCTTTCATGTTAGTTGTCTTGTGCTTGTACATTAGGTACTTGGTCATAGCCATACTCTCAATGGGGGAAAGAATAGCTTCTATAAGTAAGATAGGATATGGCATATTTCTCTTAATTTTTAGATTCTAAATTATAAAAGGATTTTCAATGTTGACACCCTAATTAGAGTGCTACGGTTGGGTACATGTTAAGGTTGGCTATTGGATGTTAGGAATTTGTATGGAGGAAGATGAAATCAGAGCTTGAAGTCCCCTATGGGTATTTTACGAGACATAAATATATTGTATGACTAATTACATGGAATGCAATGGAAATAAATGTAATGTGATTCCCCCTTTCATATTTTGATTCTCTCATATGTGTGAATGCTTGAATGTTTTATGTTTAAGTTGTGGAATATTTTGTTTTCTATAATCATTTAAGATGTCTCTATAATGTTTATTAGTGTCTTGGGTGAGACCTTACCCTTCATCTAGGTATTGAAAATGATGACACCAATGGATTATTGGTGGATTGAGTGTTGAAACTAGGGTCTATTATTAATAGCACCAACAATTGGTTCTCAATGTCATAACATAACAAATTTTTGTAAGATAAAATAAGGGTATGTCATGGAACCCTCATGACAGGAAATACAATATTGGATTTCCAAATAGGGGATCAAGTTTGCAAAAAGAGAAACACATAACCTACACATGGATCCCGAATGGTCGAATGATAGGTAAATATATTCTAATAAGCATGGAATTTTCTTTGCTGAATTTCCTAACTTATTGTAGGAGTGAATAAAAAGAAAAGTAGAAATTAACACAACACACCGTTCTCACAAATCTATAATTTTGGATCAAGAAATGATTGAAATACTATATATTACATAACTAAAGGATGCATGCAATTGATTATGGGTTTAAGATAGTTAACGAGGGATATATAGTAGAGTTTCTATTTATTATAGTACCTCTTTCAACATGTCTAAGATGTATTTTGATGCTAGGACTAGACGAAGGTTGTTGGAAGCAATACCATTATGGATTAACATTTTGTCTGTGGAGAAAGGGTCGATGTGGATGATATAAAAAATAATGGAAGCATAATCCCTTACAAAGGGGGGGACCATGAAAGAGGAAAGGGATATGAAATAGAGAGCATAAAGAAAGATAGATCCAAAGGAGTGGAAGAAAAGCACGGTGGAGAGGTATGAATGCAAGAATCTATTATTTGAAGCATTTTCTAAGGTATGGATGGATAGTTTAAGGAAAAGGGGAGAAGACATACTATATGGTTGCAGTAGAGTAGGATAGAGAGAGAGAGGATGTGGTTAAGGAGCATGTGAAGGAAATATATGCATCATAGGTGTGTGTCGAGATACAAGAGGTACTAGAAGAATGCGTCAAGATAAGTGATGATAGAGTAGAAGTAGAAGATGTCATTTCCCAATGGAAGGTTAGAGATGAGAATGATTTGGAGGAAGGGTTGTTAATGATTGTGTTGACTAGTTAGCATAGCTAGTTAAACTATAACATTGGTTATTTATATTCCATAACCAATAAGGGTTTTATTGTATGCAGCATGTAGTTTGATCTCTTTAGGTGTCCAGATGTAGGTCCAACCCCTTTCACATATAACATTTGTTTTATTCTCAAAATAGCATTGTTTTATATAGCATATGATTATGTATGTTGCCTCATGTTGGTAGATCAACAATGTATTATCCTTTGAAATCAATGTATTCCCCCTCAACTATGGAGTTTTATGAAGAGCATCATTTCCAACACTAGGAGGAAGACAATATTATTTTTGTACAACACCTTCCCTAATCCCAACTACCTCATCGAAATATTTACAACACTCTCTATGAATTTGATCAATTCCTTGGATGTAACTTATCTCAGGATTCAGATTCTATCTAATTTGATCCTATTACTGAACAACTTGTTTAATATTATCTAGGCATTATTATTAAGAAGTTGGTTACTTGTTTGATGATTCTTGAACCACCATAGGAGGACGGTCCTTCATCTAGTCTATATAATCCCTTATCTCATATACCTATGCACACCATAATGGTTCCAATGGCCCCAATAACAAAAATTATATATAGTGGTCAAGTGGTCACTCTATTGTTCATGTTTCTCCCTACAACGAACCCTATTAATGTTTCACCCTCATTCATGGAAAAACCTACGAGTGAATACCATCCCTCTTTCTCAAGTTATCCTATATCACACCCTAATAGTTGGGCATTTACATATGTTTTTGGTTGAGAAATTCTTAGACATCTTATTCCAAAAACAAAGATAAATAATTTGTCACTATTTAATTCACAATTACCCTCCATGGAAGGGCCATACATTGGTTGGAGGAAAAAGCTATTCCCCATTGTAGGATTTTAAGCACAAGCTAAGATCTATTTGCGAGAAAAAAAACTACAGTAGAAAAATTGCAAGAAAAAGAGAGAAGAGTGAATGAAATAACACTAAAAAGATGATATTGTTGAAAAACCAATTCAAATTTCTTGTATATTAATGCTTGACATGATTACAATATACAGACTCTTCGGGGAGAAAAACAAGGCACATAAGGTTAGGGTTCTTTGTGCATGGACTAATTAGATTTAGTCAATTCTTAACTAATCAATACCATGGGTCAATAACAAGGGTAAATACCATGAGTTAGTGAGTGGTAAATGATAAGTTTAACTCCATTAATTAATAAAGGAAATGTGCACTTCATAAAGGGATAAGTTATCCACATCCAATGCACATTAGTTTCCTAGTCAATGCCATATGTTTAGCATTGCTAAAAATAGGCAACCCCCTAAATTTTAGGAATGGCTAAAAATAAACATGGATGACCCTTGAAAAGTGGAATGTTGTGAATTTACTCCAACACCCACAACGTTCCAAGAGGTATACAATAATATTTTTAAGTAATCAATTAGGATGGTCCAACTATCAACAATAATCCCCACACTCATTAACATTAATTAGAAACTATGGGTTTCTTTGAATGAATTATCGTAGGTTTAGAGAAGCATATGAATAAAGTGTAACATCCCCATTGTAATCCCAATTTTAATTAATTCTTATGTGGATATAATATGTGGCTACGGCCAAGTGATGTAATATGCAAATTCTATTTCAATGTTTTAATAATAGAAATGTGACACCAACTGCTAAGGGGACATGGACAAGATATGGGGGGATGAATTAATCCACAAGAGAGGGGAGTGTCTAGGATAATGGCCAAGAGGGGTCCAAAGGGGAAATACCCATGTATATTAATTCAACCCATTTTTCCTAAACTTGCTTATTGTATATTAACCTTCCCATTTTTTATTGAGTGTTCCCAATGCCAAACATTGAATACATGTAAGAGGGTGGGTGCGAGTGGTCACTTCCTTCTGATTGAGTGTTCCCAAAGCCAATTGTTGAATACGTGTAAGAGAGTGGATATGAGTGGTCACATTCCAGAGTTATTGGGAACATGGGTGTTGAGTACAATCAAGTTGGGGAAGAGTGTGAGTCAAGAAAGGCAAGCCACAAGAGAGGAAACTCATATGGTTGGGATATGCAGTTTTTCAGTCAAGTTTTATGCATGGAAAAGAAAGAGATCTTAGAGCTGGTGAAACCATGGAAGAAACACTTTGGAGCGTAACTAGAGCTGGAGAACTGAAGAACCAGGTTGTCAGGCATGAAGAGTGAACTCTTGTGTGAGTTTCACTAAAATAGCAAGTGTTTTTTTTTGGTTTGATGATAGTTTTCCTAGCAGCAAGTTCCATTGAGCTCCCATCCAAGAGATTCCTAGTTACCTGTGTCAGAGAGACCCTAATAAATGAATGGCACATTCCTTGGATTATCCCTGATAAAAATATCGTACATCCATTGGGTTAACCTTGATAAACAAATGGTACATCCCTTGGGTTATCCTTGATAAAAAAATGGTACATCCCTTGGTTTATCTATGATAAACAAATGGTGCATTCCTTGGGTTGGGTAGGTCAAGAGGAAGAGAGTTGGTGGAAAAATCAGGATAGTTGTAGGAGAATATCAATTGGGTTATGAGCTTTATGAGTTGCAAGTGGAATGTGAGAGATCACCCTATTTTGTGGATTACTAGCCTTAGCTTGGGGGTGACTGACTGTTGAGATTTGGAACAATCGGTCTATGGTTTGGTGGAACATCCGTCCCAAGCAACTGGTTTGATGGTTCTTGTGTAAAGATAAGTGTTTTATCTAGTATTGAGTTTTTTACATGTGTTATTGTTGTGCATGAACTCTGCGTAAATGAGAATGACTTTTATGTTGTTGTAATGAGCGGTTTAGCGACATTTCATGTTTATTATTTTCATGCTTTAGATGCATATGTTTTATGGTTATACAGAGTAGCTAAATCTATTTTAAATTTGTAGTTGTAAGCTACATGAAATCAACTAATAGTAAAAGAATTGCTTTAGTTAGCAGGAGTTTCATTTTTATGTGTATTCCACACATAATATTTCTTAGATGGAGGCTAGGTACTTTACACTATGGTATCCGAGATATAAAAAGAGATAATTTTTTGTGGCGTGACCCATCCTGGGTGGTTGGGTACATTACAAAGTGGTATCAGAGCCCAATTTTCAACATTGAGCCTAGAGGGGCTGAGTTAACAGAATGTTGAAGTGGAAACTCATAGAGAATTAATTTATGGAGTATGTTTGCAACTTGTTTTATCAATTAATGCAGTAAAATTGAGAGAAATTTCATGGGTAGTGTGAATAATTGAGCCTCTTTAGAAATTTCAAAAAGAAGCAAATCCTAAAAATTTGGGTATTTTTTCGTATGATGACATCGGCATGACGTGGAGGCCACATGCCATCTGACACGATAGAAGAAAGATGTGTACTTCCACTATGGCAAGTACATGTTGGACGAGATAATAGTTGGTAGGTAATGTGGAGCCATTTGGCAAGACAACTATCAATCCCACGAAACTGCGGTAATATCTTGGAAAATGGTTAAGTGTTGAGACTTCTCAAATGGACTTATGAAAAAAAGGATATAATATTATGAGTTTGTGAGTCTGGGAGTCTGTGTAGATGAAAAAAATGGATAATTTTGAAACTTCTCGAATGGACTTATGAAAGGAAGGTTACAAGTTTATGAGCCTGCGAGTCTGTGAGTCTATGAAGGAAAAAGAAACCAAGTGTTGGTGGTAGGTTCATGGTATGCATGAAGAAGAGATATGAATTAGATCCACGGTGAATCCATTAATACAAATCGATGATGGAGATCTAATCAAGAAATGATCAGACAATTGTTGAGCATTTCCACTAAGTTGCATGTGCTAATGAATATTCCTTCATTGTTTTTCCACCATAACTTTCAGTTCAGAGCTCGTACTGGAGAAAACAAACTATCGTTGGAAATTTGTTTAAAAAATTAATGCATTTAAGGAATAATACTTGAGAGTAGTGTATTAATATTCTTCATAATTTAAAATGAATAATGACCTATAATCTAATTGATAAATATTTTGCAATATGCTTAATTCTAACAACAATTATTGCATGCACATTCTTGCAGAATTAGAGATACAAAAAAGCATATTGTAGTTCCTACATGAGAACTAGAGACATGAAGGATGCTCAAGGTTTTTACATCCATGAAGAAGAAATTGGAGGTTTGCATACCAGTATGGGTAATGTTGAACCCAAGTCTAATGGGAGAAGAGAGAGGCAGAGGATTGTGACTATGAGAAGCCTGTAAAAATAAGTGCAAAGCTATAGGGTCGATAATGAGAGGATCATGAAGGATCAAGAAGAGATACTTCAAATACTAAATATGCTACAGAAGAATGTTAGAAATGACTCTAGCACCAAGCAAACAACTAGTGCAAGTCAAGCATCAGCATAAATATCCCATAGCAAAAGGGATGATCATGGAAATGATAGGAAGTTAAGAAACATGAGTAGACACCATCATTCTCCAAGGCATTCCACCAAAAGAACTCATGTGAGTTCAAGTCCAGGGAGCATCCCAAGTGTGTCTCCTATTAAGAAGAAAAGGAGAATACCTGAGGTAGACATCTTGCATGGTGAACTCAGGAAGATTAAGCCACCAAATTTCAATGGTGACCACAGGGAAGGAGAAGATGTTGAAGCATGGCTATTGGAAATGAAGAAATATTTCCATATACATGATTACCCATCTCGGGTAGAAGCTAGAATTGCCACCTACCACTTGCAAGGGAAGGAAACCATGTGGTGGGATCAACTTAAGAAAACCAAGAACCTTGATGAGAAAAGAATATGATGGAGGAAGTTCAAGGGATATTTCCAAGAGAAATATTTGTCCGAGCATTACTATGAAATAAATATGAAAGAGTTATTTGAACTCAAGTTGGGATCCATGACAATGCAGGAATATGAGAAGTGGTTCTTTGAATTGTTGAAGTATGTTGGCTTCATCAAGGATGATAAATTCAAAATACAAAGGTTCCTAATTGGGTTACCCACTTTCTACAACGATAAGATTCAATATGACAACCCCAAAACCTTGGAGGAAACCATAAGGGGAGCAAGGCATTTGTATGAAGAGATAAAGGAAGAGCAATTTTTCAAAAATCTTGGAATGAAAAGATGAAGGATAAAAAGAATCAAAGGTAGAAGGTTTTTAAGCCACCCTTTTTCAAGAATAATTCCCAAGAAAATCAGTAAGGTCAAGTCACCCAAAATGAACACAAGACTACATATTCATTTGGAAAAACACCAAGGAAGTAGTCGGTGCAATGTCGGGGATGTGGGGGAAATCATCTAAATAAGTGTTGCCCTCACAAAGGAGAAAGAATGAGAATTTTCCACAACATTCAAGAAGATGAAACAGTGGAAGACATGGGCAAGAGCATGCCAAGGATTTATATAGCCTTGGATAACAAGTAAGAAGAGTACAAATCTCCCATGGTTGAAGTGGAAGGTAAGATCAATAATGAGCCCATAACAATTTTAATTGATTATGGAGCTAGCCATAGTTACATAAATGCTAACATTGTTGAAAGATTTCACTTGCAAAGAATTAATCATAACAAATATTGGTTAGTTCAGTTAGCCACAGGGGCTAAGAGGAAAATCAATGAGTTGGTTTAAGATTGTCTGATAGACATGAATGGACTCAATACAAAGGTTGATGTAAACATAATACCATTGGTTTCATATGATTGTCTAATTGGCATGGATTGTTTGGAAAAACATCATGTTGTCCTAGACTGTTACAAAAGGACAATCACCTATCTTGATGAGGAAGGGAAACAAGGAAAGATTCAAGGCATCCCAAGAGTTGTGGTTTTTAGAGAGATTTCAGCTATGTAGTTGAAGAAGAGATTTAGGAAATGATTTCAAATGTTTTCATCCCATATGGAGGAGGAAACCAAAGACAAAGTGGCAAGCATTGAACACTATCTAGTTCTGAGGGATTTTAAAGATGTTTTTAGAGAAATTCTAGGACTACCACCAAAAAGAGAAATTTATTTCTCTATTAATTTGGTGTCGAGAGCTTCCCCAGTGTCTAAGGCACCTTACATAATGCACACCGGAACTAAAAGAGTTGCATATGAAGCTTGAAGAAATTTTGAAGAAGGGGTACATACACCAAAGTGTATCACCTTAGGGAGCCCCAGTTCTTTTTGTGAAGAAGAAGGATGGAACCTTAAGGTTGTGTATTGATTTCAGACAACTTAATAAGGTCACCATAAAGAATACGTATCCTTTTCCACGAATTGATGATTTGTTTGACCAACTGAAAGGTGCAAGAATATTTTCAAAGATTGACTTGAGATTAGGCTATCATCAAGTAAGGATAAAGGAGTAAGATGTTAGCAAGACAACATTCATAACAATATATGGGAATTGTGAATTCATGGTACTGCCATTTGGGTTATCAAATGCGCCAACAATTTTTATGTGCCTGATGAATGGAGTGTTCAGGGAGTAATTGGACAAGTTTGTGATTATGTTCTTAGATGATATCCTTGTCTATTCTAAATCAGAAGAAGAATATGAGAAACATTTAAGAATGGCGTTGCGAGTTTTAAGAGAACATAAATTGTATGCTAAGCTAAGTAAGTGCATCTTTTACCAAAAGAAGATTCACTACTTGGGGCATATAATTTCAGCAACAAGGATATAAGTTGATCTTGAGAAGATAGAGGCCATTAGAGGATGACCAACGCCAAAGAATGTAATAGAGGTCAGATCATTCATGGGCCTTGTCATTTATTACCAAAGTCAGTTATTACCAAAGATTCATAAAAGGGTTCTCAATAATTGCAAGTCCAATCACTTATTTGCAAAAGAACAAAGTGAAAATTGAATGGAATTCCACGCGTGAAGAGAGTTTTCAGTATATGAAATAAATATTGAAAAGTGCACCAATATTGAATATTTTCGATCCAAACGAATATTTTGTTGTGTGCACCGATGCATGCAAGGAAGGACTCGATGGATTTCTTAGTCAAAAGGACCATGTGGTATGCTATGAGTCTAGAAAATTAAAAGAGCATGAGAGGAATTATGCTACACATGACTTTGAGTTAGCATCTATTGTACATGCATTAAAAATGTGGAGGCATTACCTTGTGGGTAAGAAATTTGAGCTAAGAACATACTATTGTGGTCTGAAACATTTGTTTGGACAACCAACACTAAATGCTAGACAAACTAGATTGTTGGAATTTCTAAGTGAATATGACTTCCAAATTAAGCATATAAAGGAAAAGAAAAAAAAGTAGTTGATGCACTCAGCAAGAGAAATCATGATGTGCATGTGGCAACCATCAACATATATAGGACATATTTGAAAGATCAAATTATTGCAGTAGCGTATTCAGATCAACAATATGTGAAATAAAAGAAAAATTACAACAAGGTAATTTTCAGTAGAAATTTATTTTTTATGAGCTAAAAGAAGATGAAATTCTCATGTACAAGGGAAAAGTATATATGTTGAATTCCAATGAGATGAAAAATAAATTTATGAAGGAAATGCATAATGTGCCATATGTCGGGCACCCAGGATATCAGAAGACAATTGCAGCAGTAATAAGCCAGTACTTTTGGCCAGGAATGAAGAAAGAAGTGGCTAATTACATAGCCAGATGTCTAGAATTCCAAAAGCTAAAGACAAAACACAGACACCCAACATGTTTACTACAACCATTTCCCGTTCTGGAATGGAAGTGGGAAATAGTTATAGTTTATTTTATTACTAAGCTTCCTAGGACAGTGAAGCAACATGATTCCATCATGGTGGTGGTGGATAAATTTACTAAAGCAACACATTTTATTTCGGTAAAGACTACACACAAGGCAACAAATATTGCAGAGATTTTCATAAAGGAAGTTGTCAGATTACATGGAGTGCCTAAGCCAATAGTTTCAGATAGAGATCCATAGTTTACTTTGAATTTTTGAAAGTTTTGTTCAAAGGATTTGGAACAAATTTAAATCTCAGTATAGCGTATCAACCATATTCAGATGGGAAAATAGAAAGGACTAATAGGATAATCGAGGACATGATTAGAATGTATGTGATGGGTTAGCCATCAAAGTGGGAATATTATATTCATTTAGTTGAACTTGCTTACAACAATGAGTATCAAGCCTCATTGAAAATGAGTCTGTTTGAAGCATTGTATGGAAGAAAATGTAACACTCCAATGAGTTGGGATAATCCTACAGATAGAGCAGTTGTCAGGCTAGAATTTTTAAAAGAAATGGAAGAGTAGATGGAAAAGATGAAGAGGAATTTAAAGGCTGTCGAAAATAGGAAGAAAAGTTATGCAGACAAGAATAAATTTTTAAGATATTTTATAGGAGAGCAATTGTTTTTTAAAGTGAAGAGAAAGAGAATTTCACTAATATTAGGAAGTTGCTCGAAGTTTCTAGCGAGATATTGTGGGCCTTTTGAAGTATTAGAAAAGATAGGGCCAGTTGCATACATGTTAGATTTTCCTGCATTCATGAGAGTGCATAATCTATTTCATGTATCATTATTAAATAAGTATGTACTTGATACTAACCACACAATCAATTGGAATGTGATCCAGGTGGAGCACGAAGGGGATTTCTGGGTGGAACCAGTATGTATCCTGGAACGAAAAGTCAAAGTGCTCGGGAAAAAAGCCATAGGGTTGGTAAAGGTTTAATGGACCTGCTATGGTCCTGAAGATACTACATGGGAGCATGAAGAAATCATGTGGGAAGGTTATCGACAAATTTTTGACAATTTTGAAGAAGGCAGAATGCAAGAATCCATTTTGAAAAGCTAGAGTTTTGGAACCACATCTCAGAGTCCTAGCCAACTGCATTGGGGACCTTGATAAATGAATGGCTCATTCCTTGGGTTAGCCATAATAAACAGATGGTGCATCCCTTAGTTTAAACCTGATAAACTAATGGTGCATTCCTTGGGTCAATGAGTTGAGAGGAACAAGAGATTGATGGTTGGAGTGGCTTCTGGAGTTGTTAAATTGCATACTTGTATTTCTAAGTATCGTGATGTAAATTTTCATATATATATATATATATATATATATATATATATATATATATATATATATATATATCGGCATAGAGTGCGTCGAGGACGACACACAATTGTAGGGGAGTGGGAATGTAACATCCCCATTATAATCCCCAGTGTAATTAATGCTTATGTGGATATAATATGTGGCTACAACCAAGTGATGTAATATGTGAATTATATTTCAATGTTTTAATAATAAAAATGTGACACTAGCTACTAAGGGGACATGGACAAGAGATGGGGCATTGAATTAATCCACAAGAGAGGGGAGTGTCTAGGATAATTCCCAAGAGGGGTCCAAGGGGGAAATACCCATGTATATTAATTCAACCTAGTTTTACTAAACTTGCGTATTGTATACGAACCTTCCCATTTTTTATTGAGTTTTCCCAAAGCCAATCATTGAATACATGTAAAAGAGTGGGTGTGAGTTGTCACATCCTTCTGATTGAGTATTCCCAAAGCTAGTCATTGAATACATGTAAGAGAGTGGGTGTGAGTGGTCACATCCCAGAGTTATTGGGAACATGGGGGTTGAGTACAATCAGCTTAGGGAAGAGTGTGAGTCAAGAAAGACAAGCCGCAAGAGAGGAAAATCGTATGGGTTGGGATAGGTAGTTTTTCAGTCATGTTTTGAGCATGGAAAAGAAAGGAGAGAGAAATAAAGAGAACTTAGAGTTGGTGCAACCATGGAGGGAAAACTCTGGAGCATAATTGGAGTATAACTAGAGCGTAACTAGAGTTGGAGAATTGAAGAGTCAGGTTGTTAGGCATGAAAAGTAAACTTCTGTGTGAGTTGCACTAAAACAACAAGTGTTTGTTTTTGGTTTGTTTATAGTTTTCATAGTAGCAAGTTCCCTTGAGTTCCTAGCTGAGAGATTCCTAGTTACCTGTGCAAGAGAGACCTTGATAAATGAATGGCACAGTCCTTGCGTTATCCCTGATAAAAAACCGGTACATCCCTTGGGTTAACCCTGATAAACGGATGGTACATCCTTGATAAATAGATGGTACATCCCTTGGGTTATCCCTAATAAAATAATGGTGCATTCCTTGGGTTGGGCGGGTCAGGAGGAAGAGAGCCCATGGAAAAACTAGGATAGTTGTAGGAGAATATCAATTGGGTTATGAGCTTTATGAGCTGCGAGTGGACTGTGAGAGACCACCCTCTTTTTTGGATTATTAGCCTCTACTCGGAGGTGGCCATTTGTTGATATTTGGAACAAACAGTCTATGGTTGGTTGGAACGTCTGTCCCAAGAAGTTGGTTGCACGATTCTTGTTTAAAGATAAGTGTTTTATATTGTACTAAGTTATTTACATGTTTTATTGTTGTGCATGAACTCTGTGTAAATGATAATGAATTATATGCTGATGTAATGAATGGTTTAGCCACATTTCATGTTGATTATTAGCATGGTTTAGATGAATCTATTTTATGGTTATATATAGTAGCTAAATCTTTTTTAAATTTGTAGTTGTAAGCTACAGGAAATTGGCTAACAATAAAGTAATTTCTTTAGCTAACATACGTTTTTCCTTTTATGTGTATTATGCATGTAATGTTTCTTAGTTGGAGGCTAGGTACGCTACACTATGGCATCAGATCTATAAAAAAAGATATTTTTGCATGGTGTGACCCAACCTAGGTGGATGGGTACTTTACATAAAGAACATCAAATATTTAAAAAATACAATGCACATAAATGTTTTTGTACTATTTTCCTCTTGTTTTTAACATCTTGCCTCCAATAATACCCCATCTTTTAAGATATGATCAACATCTGTGTTCTATTCACAGAAAACATGTTTGAAACATTAGGAGGTGAAAATGACTCTCTGACATACTTAACATAAAATTCAATTTTGGAAAAGGCATGGCCTGATCCCCTCCCTACCCCCCAACATCCCCCTTTCCTTTCAGGCATGAAATCATCATAAAAGGTATTATAACATCCCTAGTTTTAATCCCTTCAAATTATAATGTAATTGTGCAAATATGATCTAGGTTGGTGAGCCTATATGTTTTGGGTTGGAGAGCTTGTATGGATTGATACGACTAAGGGACAATCTATGTAAACATGTACATTGAAATCATTAATTAAAATAATAATCGTTGGTTGTGATACGAGAGGGATGGTAATGACGCAGAGGGGG
>ML791030.1:368122-385540 GCA_009831015.1 Picea engelmannii
GTCCCTTACTGTACTTGTTGTCACAATTAAAGCATAAACCTTTTTCTTTTCTTTCCTCCAATTGTTGAGGTGTCAACCTTGTAGGTTGAGGTGTTTTAGAAGAAGGGGCATTGTTCTCTCTATAGATGTTAGGATTGGTCCTTATAGTAGCCATAGCCATATTTTTACTTTCAACATTTATTTCCACCTTAAATGCATTCTCCAATGATTTGGATTCCCAAAGGTGAACCTCATGTTGAATGTTATCCTTTAAAGTTCCTATGAATACATCAATCAAGTGCTCATCTAGAATATCTGTTACCTTTATATTCAATCTTTGGAAGTTCTCAATGTTCTCGGTAACTGAACCCTTTTGCTTGAGATTTATCAATTTGCTAAAGAATGTATTTCTCCTTGTATCCTCATAGTGTGCTATCATTTCTTCCATGGAAATTTTCCAAGTGACGAGTGATTTACGGGAACAAAGCCATCGATACCACACAAATTGATTGGGTTCTAAATATAAATAAGCAATTCGTACCTTTTGTGTATGTGGCATTTTATGTGGATCAAAGAATTGCTCCATCTGAAGTATCCATGTGATTGGGTCCTTGCCATCAAACTTCCTCATATTGATCTTAGGAACGTGGTTGGTATTCAACCCAAAGTTGGATTTTCTCCATTCTTGATTCACCTTCCTTGTGTCCTCATCATGAATTTCATGGGATGCATTTTCATTTTCAGGTGTCTTCTCTGTTATGAAATTTTTCAATACGTCCATGATCTCCTCTTTTAAACTATTCATCTTTGCCTCCAACTTAGCTTCCATCTCTTATAGTTCATCTTTTGTTACTATCTTCTTTTGTAAATCATTTATGTCCCTACGCATTTCTTTACCTTCATCAAGAGTCCAAGTAGGATTGTCTGGAGGCTTATTTGGTGTAGAAGTTCCCTTTTTGGGTGGCATGTTGGCCAAGTATCACTTTTGAACCTTGATTTTGAGGTGGTTCTCCTAGACAATCTTTATTTTGTTGTATCTCCCAAGTTTCGACCATTCTCGGTATGAAACTTTCTTTTTTGTAGTTCTCTGCAATGCCATAGGTTTGATCAAAATTGGATGTGCCAAGTGGAATTTATGGTAACTTCCCCACAACTTGCTGATTTTTGGCCTTTCCATGAGATCTCACTTGTATAGCATGTCCCACACAAAATAATTGATATAAAATTCTGAAACTCGTACCAGAAATACTACAGACTGTCCACTATCCAATGAAACTAGTCTCACTCAATTTGGATACTCTAGGAAGACATTATGATTGTTTTACCTAGAACACATTCTTGATACTAGTCAATAGGACTAGTCAGATACCCTATCTTCCACAGGGTGTATATACAAATGTAAGATGACTCAGAAGCTGACATTTTTACCACAGATACCTTACTAGTTTCTGTGAATATCCTTCAGATTTTAGTTTCTGAAGCGTTACATAAATATTTGTATAGAGAAAATTTTGCAATGACTCAGTTCAGGATGATTCTATAACCATAAATTTCACAGGCTATATCTCTGAAAGTGTAAGGCCTCAGGAGCTGAAATTTTAACCCAACGTACCTTGATCCGTCTACTAAATATCCTCCAATCCATTCCTTATGAAACATTGTAGAAAATAATTTATAATGAAAATGCCAAGGTGTCTCAAATGTAGCAGCGAAACCCCAAGACCTTGAGCTCTAATTCCATATGTTAAGAACCAAATATCAATATAGTATAGAAAAACCTCAGAATAAGTACTCAATGCCTTGAAAAAGATATAATTTCAGATAATAAGCCTCTTAGAGGGGGCAACCTCCTTTTACCCCACATAAATTTTCAAGTACAAAATGATTCCAAATGAAAATGTCTCCTTGGTATATATAGGAGAGTAGGAGGTATAATTGCAACTAATGGAATAAAGCCGACATAAATAAAATAACATTACTAATGTAATATGCCCCTATTAAGGGGTAATGAGCTAATATTAGGGCTTAACAATGCACTAGCCTACGCCAATCCAATTAGTATCCCCATGGACCAAAGATAATAGAGAATTATCATTTCATGCACAATTCATGGATACACAATTAACATGTTTGTCACACCTCGTTGGCTCCATAAGCATGATTGATTCTCATAGGGTAGGAACCTTTGAAACTCTTAGTTCTAGTGTCATCCATTTTTTAATCGACATGCATCCCAAGCCCTATATAGTTCATAATTGTAATAATGACTTCCTTCAAACATCACAACAATTATGCAAACTCTACAACCACCCTAGTTGAATATCATGCCTCAACCTCAACCTTTGATTCAGTCTTTGGGACTAGGTTATAAAAACATATCTCCTCTTGACTGAGCAAATATTTATGTTGTGCAAAAAGGACACGTAGGGAAGGACTCATAATGGTACATAAAAAGTAAATTAGCATCAAGGTTGTCAATGAGTAATGCAATCTTTAGATGCAGTGATATGTGGGTTCACACCTCGAAGAACTATCCACTAAAAAATGTCATTGAAGAATTGTGTTTCTTTTGTGGACCTGTAGACCACAACTATGCTCATTATCTAGTGATCAATGCGAATAATGTAAATTGCTTTCATGGTGTTCCTCTCTCTTTGGAAAATGAATTATAGATATTAATGTCATTCAAACAATAAGACATGAAGGTATACATAGTTACAACTATAAATCTTGTTCTACCTACTATTGTTAGTGAATAATATAAAACATACCCTATATGTGAGAAACAACTACTACTTAAGAATATTTTTCTTAATGTTTCTAATAATGATGAATTGGAAAATATATTTGGAGTAATAAATTTAAACAATTAATTCTCACACTCTTTAGATATGATACCTCATCACCAATGCACTCCTTTAGTTGTGAATACACAAGCTCCATTGACATAAACACAAAATTTAGAGTACCCTAAAGAGTACAAAGTCATTGAGCCCATACAAAACTCATACATACCATAGTAATCATGGACATTGATATATTGTCATTGAAGAAGATGATTTATGTAATGATATCAAGTACGAGGAAATAAACTTTTGTGGTGGTTTTTGTGGAGGTTTTTAATGTTAATGTACTAGCAAAAAGTTTTCGAAAAAAATGTGCTAAAATCTATGCAAGTGGAAGTATCAACGTTTGTAGATGTTTTATGGGAGGAATTTTGAAAGTTTTTTCGAACGTATTAGCAAAGAATAAAGATTTTACAAAAGTTTTAGGCTAGAGGGCATAGGATTTAATAGAGGTTTTGGTAGACGATTTTGTAGATGTTTTATAAAGGTTTTATAAGAGGAGGGAGGGCTCCGTAAGAAGATAAGGGGATTCTCTAATAAGGAGAAGCATTGGTCACAACTTAACTCTTTTTAGACAACCTGGGAGTAATACTTGGCAAGCCTCCCGCACAACAACCAAATGAATTTAAAATTGATTTCAAAAGTAATTTAAAATCAAACACCCATTATAATAATCATAACTCAAATAATCAATATTAAGAAATAAATAATAATTTACTTAGATCTATAGTATCCATACCTCTCAACAAAAAAATGAATAAACACTAATAATTGAAAGAGAATCCAAGCATTTTATTAATTCAAAATATTTAATTAAAGAGAAAATTCTCATAATTTCTATGGAAGTTAAATTTCAAATCACAAAGCCAAGCCATGCATAATAAAACCATATTACTTCTCATCATAGAAATCATCTTGTAATGTAGTGAAGAAGCTTAAACAAACCTTTTCTCTACCCATTCTAAGGTAAACACATTATCTAAACCACCCCTTCTAAGTAATTCAATATTAAAACATGGGAGAAAACTCAAACCCAAATCCAAACCTTGAACTTGGTACAAATTGGCAACCTTATTTAGAGTGCAAATCCTTTGTCTTTATACCATAACTAAATCCTTATATCACATCCACGAATTACAAATTACTCTTGGGATTTATAGGTCACATAGGACTTTAGCTTGAAAACCAATGGTGTTAAGCCAAGTAAAATCATTTGACTCAAAGCCCCAGGATAGGGAATTGACTCCATCCACTTCTGGAAAAGAAATGTGCTTCTTAACTTTCCACTTGTGAGAAATAGCCAAGCTAATTGACTCCATCCACTGGTTCGTCTGTGTTCACATGGTTTCCACAGTGACACGTAGAGTCATTCATACTCAACAGCTGCGAGCAACTTGACTTGACCCAAGCACTTCCCTGTCCAACCTCAAGTTTAGTTAGTTTCAACTAACTTTCCCTGTCACGACGTTTCAACTTTCAATGTCGAGATTTGAGAGCCATTCATGTTCAACAGCTTGAATCAGTTTTGCACCATCTGATTCAATAAGTTTATAGGCTTTAACATTATGAAAAAGGTAAGTCATGTTTTTGGAATTTAATTAAGAAAAGGGTTTTGTAATTTTATAATATGATAGAAATTTGTGAAAATAAAAAGGGTAAATATTAGGTTTAAACATTTAACAATTAAATTATATATATAATTTAAAAATTTTAAATTATATATATAATTTAAAAATTTTAAAAAACAAATGTAATTTTAAAAAATAAACTCAGATAATGTTATCTTTTTTAAAGATTTTGTTTATTTATGAAGCTTTGAAATTACCACGTTGGAAGTTGTCGAAATCCATCTAAACATAAGTTGAACGCATATTATAGTGGTTTGAATGGTATCCTTTTGTCTCGTGTATAATTTAAGACATGAGAAGATATTCTTCTAACTAGAGTTATATCATATAAATCTAGAAATATGATGGATATTGCATTCTTGAATTTTTAAGTTTAAGGTAGTGAAGAAGAACTCTCGACATTGATAAGTACTTTAGAAATTTTTTTATTCCAATGCTTTAATAAGTTTACATGAACAATTTTGTTGGAAAACATGAAAAGTTTCTCTAGATAAGAATCCATTTTTCCTCTTGTTACTCCATGTCAATAGAAATTAGATTCATGGAACAAATGTGAAAGCTACTTCTTACTTCACCAAACACAAAATCTCCCTAAACCCTTATTTAAGAACTAAGCAAAACCCTCTTTGTAAAATAGGCCAAGAGATATTTATTGCCAAAATAAATATTACAAAAAATTAAGGCTCACTTGAAAGAATATGTTTTGCTTACCTTTGCTTCAACCTAATTTTGTTGATGTTGGAAACTAACTATTTGAAAGTTGCATATTCTTTTGCAAAACTTCTTTATCTCTCTTAAAATGGTTAAAAATTTTAAATACCATTATTTTTCTTTGAAAATCAGATTTAAAAAATGAAAGAAAGAGTTATTTCCAAAGGCCAAATGGGAGAATGGTGAAAGTGGTATATGGGTTGAGGATTACATGATAGCAGAAATGTTATATTATATCAATCTTTCTATGAAATGAAAATTCCTCCTACAAAAACTAGTGGATAGCTATATCTTTGCTTCTCATACATGTTTGAATCCAAGAAAGGAGATAGATATTCATCAAGGGTTTAGGCATTGTATTTTTTGTCGATTTCATTTTGGTTTCTTGATCTTGCAAAACGCTTAATTTTCACAAACTTTTCCTTTTCTACTTAATGACAAGACATAGATTTATTTTTGGTTTCTTGCTCTTGCAAGACCCTTAATTTTCACAAACTTTTCCTTCTCTACTTAATGACAAGGCATTTCTTTTTTCATTAAAATGTTCTCGTGTAAGTGGCCCTCACTTCGTTTGTTGGGGATTCCTCCTTGGTTGGATCGATGTGTAGATATGATATCTAGATATCCAAGTGGGTTCCTAACATTTCCAACAAATCAACTTGTTTGTTCATCGTGGCAGACAACATTTTGAGTGAAGATTCAATGTTGAAAACCTTGGCTTCAAGCTATTGGTGCCTAGCAAGTGGGTCTTAGTTTTGGTTCTTTGTGTTTTCCATGTTGTGATGTATGGCCATGGAACTGCCTTAGAGTTTTTCGAAGTGTTATTCCCAACTTATCTCACTATGATAAGTGGCTTGAAATAAGTCTTTTTAGATATACCATGAACATTGTATTGTCGGGTCCACATAAAAAGTGTTATTGGAGAGGTAGACCCACATGATCTACATGACACAAAGAATATTTTGAGATAGATATCCCACAATGGTGTCCAAAGACCTAGAATCTTTTTTCTTTTTACAATGGTGGGAGTATTACTCCCCGCTGAATATTATTGCACTGACAAAATTTCCAAATTCCTTATGGATGCAAAGATGTAGTAATTTCATGACCAATTATAGATGCTATGGTTTGTAGGGTCTAGGCTAATGATAGAGGAGTGTCAAATTCTATAGCTCTCTGATATACCAGAGGGTTTCCAACAGTAGTACTCGGTTGAATATTTCACGACAACAACTAAGGAGGATAGTTTGTACCCTTAGCCATATTACCCAATATCCTAGTACATGAGAGTGATCTCCCCGAGTGTTGTTCTTGATGTACTATAGAAACAAGATAGTTGTATGTTTATGTAAGGTTAGTTTCAGGTGTGCCTAAATGGATTTTGATATACTCAAGGGTTGTGTGGAATATAATTCCATATACATGGGTTGTATGATGCGGCACTACTCAAAAGGGTACCAATAGAGTTTACAAGGGTGTCCAACTAGGCGACACGACCTGCATTTTCTACGTCTATTCTTCCCTAAACATATTTTTACACACTAAACAAAAAATATTTGTACTATTTAAAGACATCCAAACACATCTCTCGCCTTAAAAAAACTACTAAAATCTAGAGGTGTGCCGACTTAGGAAAGAGTTTTGATACCACTTGTAGTGTTCCTTAACCCTTGAAATTGAAACACAACTGAGGATATAGAGAATATAATTGTAGAAAACCAGACAGAAGAGACAATAAGATTAATTATACAAAGGATACATTTGTATTATGATAATCAAATGAAATAAAGTAATGCTCACTTACCTTTTAAGGTGGGGAGAATTTTCATTGAGAAAAGCTCCAAATACAATAATAAACGACAAAACATTTTATAGCCTCTTATCTCTTTAAATAAATTCTCAATAGAAAAACCCTAACTACTTGTGGCCCCATCATTAATGGGTACCGACTACTTAGTGGGCCTTATAAAGTGGACCATTTTACATTAAATAAATATCCATTGTTATCTAATGGGCCTTATTCAAAGAGGATGGTCACATACATCAATTGACTTACTCATGGGTAGCCTAAATTAGGGAGGTTAGGGTAGGTCCCTAACAATGTTACAACAAATGTAATGTTCATTGTTGTGATTAAAAGAGTGATTACTGGGATTAGTGGTGATAGGTATTGTACTAATGTATATCCATGGAAATCTAAGGTAAAAATATTCAATGCGGAGTTAACATTACCAGTGCTAGTTACCAACTTCAAAGTTTACAAATAAAAAATTTATTATTCTACTTCAAAGTTCATAATGAATTTTCGTATATAATTCCAAGCTTTGATTTCTAATGATTGGATATTAAGAAGTTGTAAGAGTGATAGCCCTTCATCTGAAAATATATGGAATGATCTTAGCTTCATGACTTACAAATGATTTTTTAGTTTCTTTTTTTTGTAGGGGAAATAATTTAATGACCTTCTATGAAGGATTGATTGAGTCTTGAAGGGAAATGAAGGCTTCAATTTTAATCCCTAATGGGATGGATAAATTTTCTAAAGAAAAATATTTCATCCTACCATAAGCATTAAGCCATAGAATACATGTTTCAACATTTTTCCACAATCAAGTTATTATTATTTACATACCATGGAACATTAAAAAAAGCTATTGGAATGGGCTAAGTGTTAACTAAAATGCCCCTTTACTCGACATTTTTTCCGTTGTTCTTGTGATTTTTTAAAAGGTATTTAGCTAGAAATATGAAATCAAAATCCGAACATGCAAAAGATGCAACTTCATCCATCGATAAATGCAGTTTCAGAGTTTTGGGAGCTTTGAATCAATCAAGATCATCAAAAATATGGAATGACCAATGGATTTATAGGACCACATGAAGAGTCACAAAAAAAATATATTTGCAACATTGATGTTGTTTATTTTAAGGTTTTGGATATATAACTCCAACATCCACTCACTGTGAATTCATTTGAGTTAGCATGTTATCTATGTCTTAGTGTGCAATGTAATTTTATGTATTACAATAATAAACTAACTCATCTAAAATAATTTTTCTATTCTTTTCCGCATAGTAGTATAGCCAATATTTTCACACAAGGATATCTCAACTTGTAATGCACTCATTTTTTGGTAGTGTTCTAAAACATCCTTAATATAACCTCAACCCTCTATTTGTTTTGTTGGCAAATTCAATAAGCTATGTAATCTACTCAAATCTTCATGTTGAATTGAGTGTGCATGTCTTGTTCTTGTAACATAGGATAATGTATCATCACATGCACCTCATCCTCACTTTATATTTTTTTTCAAAGTAAGCATATTAGATGTTCTTCTTAGTTTATATTTTTCCATCTCTAGGTTTCTATTGATAGGTGATTGGAACGTAGTTTGAATTGGAAAATTATATGTTTTTTATGTGTAAATGTTTTCTCTTGGAGGTAATGTTGTTATGTGTAAGTAATCATTGGGTTGATTTCACATAGATGGAATATCATTTTTGTTAAAAATAGTGTAATTTTTGCATGTGGCCATGACCATCTCATATTGCATTACTAATGCATTTTATTAGGCATTTATTATTATCGAGGTCATCATTTATTGTAATACTTGGCTATGGTTAAGGTTGATCTACTCAACTTTATAATTAAATAAGATTGGGTTGATTGTGAGCTCTACAACTAGGGTTCCCTGAGTCCTGTAGTCTGTGTATGCCAACTAGGGTTTCCTGATATCTACTCAACCCACCCAAGCTATCCTCTACCCTCGAACATCATTTCCTTTCAATCTTTGATCACATCATATGCGAAATCAATGAAACAAGCCCCAACAAAATTTGTGAAGAAAATGGAGGAAATCCTGAAACTTCTTGTTCATCCTCTGTCGACCCATCCTTTCTCCCTCTAGTTGGATGAAAATAGACTCATTGGGCAGTTTACAGGGTTATGGCCTTCCCCCAAGGCCATGCATCACTGACGAGATCTAAACTAGAAGAAGATGATCCAAAGACAAGTTTCCTCAGCTTTTTGTGGTAAGGGGTTTTTTGTGTTCCTGTTTGAAAAAAAAGAAGATAGGGATATAATATTTCATAGTGGCCCTTATTTCATGGGATCTAGAGGAATGTATTTAAACAAATGGACCCCAAATTTCAACCTGAAAAATGACATCCCCTCAACAGTTTTGGTCTGGGTAAGACTCCCCTTTCTTCCTTTGCATTGCTAGAATGAAGAAACCCTAATAAATATAGGTAAATCTTTGGGAAAATATATTGATCGTGTTGAACCATGAGATGTCCTTCAAGCATGTGTTAGACTCCGTGTAGAGGTAGATATGGAAAAATGACTTCCAGAGGCTATTCAACTAACCTTTGATAGTTGGTCTTACATTCAACAAGTGGATTATGAACATATTTTTTTTAAGTGAAAGGAATTCCATGAATATGGACATTTTTCTAAAAAGATGTTGGCAAGCTAAATCATCCCAACCAAAGGAGCGGAATCAAGAACAATGGAAGCAACCGAAAAGAAAGAAAACCACTGGCAAGACAACAACAACTTCATAGGCTCATGGACAAGGAGAAAAATCACCTGCTCCCCACTCTCAAACCCCAAGCACAACCATGAGAGGGGAGGCTAGCCAAATAGGTATGAGAATCTCGTAGACCTAGAAGAAATTGTGGAAGAAAATATGGAAGGCCAGGAGGGAAATGAAATGGCACACCAAGAAGCTCCAAATAAAGAGGATTGAAAAGGAAAAGTAAAGGAATCTCAACTCTCAAGTGGAGGTGAGTCTCATCCACCAATTGTGCCCTCCCATCCTTCGTCATAGATCCCTTCAAACTATGAGGAAGAGAATCAAGGAAACTATGAAAGTGACTTGGAACCAGAAATCACCCAACCCACTACTGTTGGGTCTTTTAATCACCTCCTTAATTTCTCAAGAAGATAGTTAGAAATATTATACATTTAATCATCAATCTGGGGCTCATACGAAACTTATGAATTGTTGTGCACTGTGTATGCTGAGACAACTATTCTTTCTATGTGTTGTAGTCATAGTTTCAATGATTACTTTTGTGGTAAGAGTATAGACAATTCTCAATCTATGGCAAGGTTCTACAGAAATCCAAACTTGCAGAAATAAAAACACACATTGAAAAAATGAAATCATACTGACAAGAAAGTAAATCACTAGAGAAGTGGTGGGCTCCTCAACTCCCTGCTTTCAACCACATGTAGGTATTGGTAAACTAATTGCAGAATTGAAACTCTAAATTACTTTTGCAGAAATTGAAATTCACACCACACTTGTTGAAAATGAATCACACATGCTGAAAGGAATTGATTAACTACTTACTGGTAAATAAATTAACTAAGTCCTCGAAATCAGAGCCGAATCCTTGCCAAGACAATCCATGTCATTACTCAAACCAACAAATATAGTCATTGCATTAAGCACAATTATTCAACGACATAAAAGAATGCAACCCAATCTAAAATGTGTTTATTAGAAACAACCAAATAAATGAAATCTAACATAAACACAACCTTGCATGAACAATTTCAACCAAGAAACTAGTTACAGAATAAAATAAAATAAAATAAAATAAATCTTACATGAAATTAGAAGAAATCAAGCAACCATCTAAGCTACACGACACTTTGTTCTAGTGGAGTGGGCTCTGCCTCCATAGAACAGAGTGTTGGTATTTATTCTACATTAGCACTCATTTCATAAATTGGTTAAATTAATGAAGTTAATCAAAAGAAATCAATCTATTACAACATGCAAAGAAAACAAATCAAATTAATTAATTAAATCACACACTGCTAAAATTATAAAACCACAATTAAAATAAAAATTCAATGAATTGATTAAATCACACACTAAGGAAATTATAAAACTACAATTAAAATAAAAACTCAATGAATTAATTAAAGCACACACTAAGGAAATTATAAAACTATATTTAAAATAAAAACTCACTAAGAGTCCTCTTTGAATAATGGAGAGAGTACTCTCTTTTATACATAAATTCAATGGAAACTAGAAATAACAAATATCTAAATAAATCCATTTATGGATTTAATAAATCCATAGTGGTTACAAAAATTTCCTAAATAATAAATAGTTTCCATGATCCTTGCTAACAATTAGAAATTAATAAATAACTTCCAAGATCTTTTGCTAACAATTAGCAAATAATAAATAGCTTACAAGATCTTTTGCTAACAATTAGCAAATAATAAATAACTTCCAAGATCTTTTGCTAACAATTAGCAAATAATGAATAACTTCCAAGATCTTTTGCTAACAATTAGCAAATAATAAATAACTTCCAAGATATTTTTCTCAAGAATTCCAAGATTCTTGGTCAACCACTAAAACCAATATCTTGTTTTGGAATTGCAAAAATTATCTCCATATCTTTAGTTTTCTTAGACTAATAAATTATTGTTGCATAAATATATAAATGAAAAATATGTGATAGCATGGCTCACAGTTCCGATGACTCAAGGTTCCTTGGGAGAGTTGCAACACATGAGTTGCGACATTGTTCAGAGTTGCAGCATGGAAGTTGCGACATTGTTCAGAGTTGCAGCACGGGAGTTGCAACAAGTTGCAGCAAATCGTGAAAACTTGATTTTTCAAAAAGTATGATCTGGGTTGTTGAGATATCTTGAGGATAGACTTATATTGACTTAATAATGCCTCATATGAAAAATATCAAGGACCCACTTCGTATATATTTAGTTATAGGAGTAACAAAAATAATTATGTAGGAGTAGCACCAAACTGGAGTAACAACAACTAGGAGTTGTAGCAAGAGAGTTGCGGCATTGTTCAGAGTTGTAGCACAAGAGTTGCGGCATTGTTCAAAGTTGAAATAGTAGTTGCGGCACTATTCATAGTTGCAACACAAGAGTTGCGGAACTGTTTAGAGTTGCAACACGGGAGTTGTGGCACTGTTCAAAGTTGCAATAATACTGCTCGGAGTTGCAACAACTACTATAAGGAGTTGCAACAACTACATGGGAATTGCAACAATAGTATGGAAACTGCAACAACTAAGTTGCAACAGTGGGAAACGAAATACTCGGATATCACACCTTGCACAACAACCTGTCTAACACATCGTCTTTGTAGATTAACTCCAAGATAAATGCAAATATGATATTTCTCTAATGTTTAACCATAATTCATATCAAATACTAAAGAAATACAAATGGAAAATACATTGGATCTAAATCTCGCATATAAGTATTAAAATGGATTAATAAGCATTAACACAAGTTATGGGTGAGAAATAAGGGATAAAAAGTAGGCGAAAGAAGATATAAAAATATGACAATTTGTTGACGGGCGAAATCGACCGCTCGTCAACTGGAGGAGTGGATCCGGTCCGGGGTTGTCTAAATAACCCAAGCCGTTTGGAATGATCCACCCTGACGGGTTTAGCGGCTCCGTTGGCCGATCTAAGTCCTAGGAAAATGAAAGAAAAACTAAGCTAAAGAAACTAATCTAAGTGAAAAAGAAGCTACATCAAACTATATACAAATCTAAAGCATATACATACAGTTTACTAACTAATATCATAAAACAATAATTCTACGTATTAAATGTTCAGCTATCAATACAATTAAATCTCAATTATATATGTACAGTGTTTACAGAATACAAATTTTGATCGAAATTTGCAAAATCATTTGTAAATTGTCTTATGACAGTGAAGCTATTATTTTTTATTTTTATAATTTTTATGAGAAAGAAATAAAAGAAAGTTGTCTAAGCTAAGAAATTAAAATAACAATCCCAGCTGTAAATCTGAACTATAGAGATGAACAATGAAACGTGTTCAGATTACAAGAATTTTATATATTAATTAACTAATTGAATAACACTAACAAACTGACCTGTAGAAGCACTTCCTATTTGTCCTGTTCACAATACTCGATTTAGCTGTTTGATGGGAGAAACTTGCACCAGATTTTCCACAAGCTTCTCGTAAACAGGAAGCAACAACACTCTTTGAATATGAATGACAGAACAAACAAGACATAAAACAACAACAATTTTATAGTTTACAGATCATCACATTTAGATAAATCCAAATGCGAAGATTTGTACATAACCGTTCATTTAACAAAGAAGATAAACCTTCTATTCATTAAATTCAAACAGAGTAATTGTTGTGAGTAAAATGAGATACATCAAATATGGACAAAATTTAAATCATAATGCATCAACCTATATCAAATCTTGATATCTAAATTAGTCAATAATTTGATTACAAATTAAAATGCACAAAACTTGAACAAAAGTATGATAAATTGAAAGCTAAAGCTGTTACAAAAAATCGACTTTCATTCGATTCTGTATCATCATAAGTCCATAGTATTTGTTCTCCCAACAGTGATGGATTGTTTACAAAAAATAATAAGTATATAAAGGCCACAGGGTGAAACATTCCTTGTGGGAATTATCAAAAACTGTTTGCAAAAAATATGGGAACAATCTCCCAAATTTCTATTTCTAACTAAGACTAACAACCTAAACCAAAACTATGTAACAAAAAGCATGTTCTAAACTGCCACAGCAGGTCCAATTCCCATTGAAATTCGTGTGTACCTGTAGATGGACAAGAATAAACAATTTTAGATAGTGTTCAGTTGTAAAATCAACAAAAATCCAACTTTTATGACTAGCTACAGAATCTCACGATTCTGTAGCTGGTCATATTTACAAACAAAAACGTTTTAAATTAATCCAAGGATAACAGAAATGTATGTGATCTATCAAACAAACCCTTAATTACTAATTCAAATCAAAGAAAATCATTCACGCTAAAACAAACCAAATCTTTTATACCAATTCAAAACTAACAGAATCGTTTTTGAATCAATTCAAACAAAACAGAACTATATTCGATTTAGCAAACAAATCTTTTGTACTAATTCTAAGCAAACACAAATATTTTATGCCAATTCAAAACCAACAGAATTGTTTTAAAATCAATGTTGAAATAACATACCTTGGCTGTAGGGATACGATTCGGTCAGGATAATTTCGAGTTAACAATGGCAGTGGTTGCCTCTACATTTTAAAGAGAACAAATCCTGTTGTCTTTCAACTTGCTGACAGACTGCTTGATAAATCTTTGGATTGATCAAGGTTTAAATAGAGGGCAAGAGGCACAAGGCTGGACGGGTGGAAGGGGTTCTGAGGCCCATGCCTGGATAAGTAATAAACGTTCCATCAAATGCACACAGACCCAAAACGCACCTTTTAGCCATGGAGAAGATCTGAAATTTGACCTCTAAAGGATGAGCCATATCTTTGTAAAGACCCAATTTTTGAGGAAACTGCCTGCAATGAAGGTAAAGGGGCTAATTTCAATTCTGGGTTTTCAAGGGTTTGATATGATTCAAAACCGTTTGCCCATAATCGCTCACGCAAAAACGTGTTTCTAGGAGGCAATTACGGGGTTAGCCTAAGCAGTCTCCTCTGACACTATCAAACCATAACAAAGTCTGGGCACCATGGGGTTCAATTTTCACTACAGGGGCCATAGAAGATAGCACACAGTCAATAGGGTAAACGGTGAAGAGGTCAGACAGGGTAGACACAGGACCAATTCCCACGGTTTTCTCAAAACAAGCAGAGGTAGCTCGAGATGCAAGGCAGATGTTTAATGCCTATGTATGCGAGGGTGGTGGAATGAATTAAAACCATGCAAAACATTCATTTTGACATGTACAATCGACGACGCCTTGGTAATTCAAATTATTCGCATCACAATCCAAATATCAAATGGATTAATCACATACTCATCGAAAGCCGTAACATACATAACCAAAAGATTATGACCAAATATCCAATTTCTATTTGAAAACCATAGTATTCATAACCAACAGTTGGTCCGTATGTTAAATCAACAATAGTATGTGTATGATTTAAAAAAAAAAAACATGTCGAATATAACACTAAAGATTTAATCATAATATCAATGCATTCTATGAAACCATTGCACCAAGGATTTAATCAAAGACACCAAAAATCATTGCATGGCGAACTTATAAATTGAAACCATATTAACAAAAATGCAAAGTGGATAAAGGTTTGGTGTTTTGCCAATTGTATGACCATTATTGAGTTAGAGGTGAAATGACCACATGAACAAGAGTATTAGTAACATTCCAAAGATGATTTTAATGCCATCGACATGACTTCCAATTCAAGGTTTTCACGCTTGCAGTCGTGAAAATGAAAACGAAAGGTAGGTGTGTGAATGCGCAAGATAATAGTGTTGTTTTGTTTTAAAGAATTGCGACGAGTATTGAGGGTTCAAAACCCTTGTGTAGGTAGCTTGTAAGGAAAAGATAAAAATGCAAAATGGCTGCCAACAATGGCGACACATTGGTAGAAGCAGTTATCTCTGCCAAAAGAACAAATCCCAATTAGGATAATGAGAATAATTCTAACTCAAAAACAACCAGAAAATTATTTAAACATCATCATTAATCATAAAAATTCTAGCTGGTTATTTTAAAAGATGAAAACTGATAACAATCTTAATAAAAGCGAGTCACGATATTAAGGATAAAATTTTCAATACTATTGACAGAGCCACTGCTACCAGTAGGCGTCCATAGCCTTGACAGGGTTTCCATTTAACCCACTCTGATATCCGTATCCTACCAGGAAGTTCAAGATCAGAATAAAGGACATTTTAAGGTCAAGAGATTCCATATTTGCAAATTTTCATATACCCGACATTGCTTCGTTGCCAGCGGGCCTGTTCAGTACCCCAGCGAAGTTATCTTGGCATCATGCATGCATTTACCCACTACCAGCAATCCTGTTTAGTATCTTGGCGGGTTTACAAGCACTTCCCACAGCTCTTTGAATGATTTATTTGGTTTTTTAAAGATATATAATTGAGCGGGGTGACGCTGAAAATTATGATATTTTGGACATATTTTAATAGACCTTGAGAGAATTTTTTTAACTTTCCTTCATTAAGATTCAAAGATGGTTTGTTTACAAAACCGACCTTCGAAAGCAGGGAGACATCTTCTGAGTTATTCCCTTAAGGAACAGGGACAACATAAGAATAAAATGGATGATCGTGACAGGCTTCAATTATAGATTGAAATCAATAAACCCTTTTTCAAACAGCAGGCTTTCTTTAACATGGCTGTAAATTTCAGAGTCATACCATAATTGATGTTTAGACAACTTTTCAGCAGTCATTTCAGAGAAAGAATTTTATGTTTTCTTTGTCTGAACAGTTCATAATGCAGGTATGTGTATTTCAACAGCAAAAACTGGTAAGCCTAAGGGAGAAATCAAAACACACCAATGAAGAAAGATTTGAAAGCAAAGAAATCCAAACAAAAAAATATGTATAGAACGTGTATCTGAAAACCTCATGCAACAAATCCCTTGGGAGACTGAAAGAAAGTAGGAAAATCCTGTTTGATGGGAAAGCAGTCTTACTCGTGGTACCTTGGGTCAGGGTTGATTCAGATTTATTTATCTCTTTACTTTCCATTTAATATTTTCACGATGATACTGTGTTTTTGAAAATAAATGTTCAACTAGAAGTAAAGAGAAAAGGATCAAGGGGACTTCCCTGACAACAATCGTATTATGGTTCTCGTGGTGAGCCTACTTGCGTTCATGACTGCATTATTACAAAGAGAAATAATGAGAAATACAACTGAAAGGAAAACCTATTCCTAAACCTACCCTAACTATTAAACAAATCAGGATACTACGTGAAGTCATGTTTCCAATGTAGCCATCGGAGTAACTCTAATCCTGCAATGGAAACAAGATCAAGCATTACTAATAAGAATGGTAATATATCAACAAATGACAGAAACATATCACACTTACCTTCATAATCATCATCTAAAAACAAAGTAAGCATGATCTTACCATTTCCTTGGATATTCTTGTTGTACGAATCCTCCAGCCATTGCGCAATCTTGTCATGATAAGGGTCATATTGGCATGGGCAAGTGTAAGTAGGTTTGAAAAACTTGTCAGGATTACAAGGAAATGGAATAACCATTAGCCAAGGCTGAAATGCCCCATCCTCCTAACAATTCTCTAAGTGTTCATTAATTTCTTCACATGGAGGATCTAAAAGAAATATGTCCCACCTACTTCCAAGATACTTAGGTAAAAAGAAAGCAAGCACAACTTTGTCTTTATTATGAAATTTTTTTATATATGAATATTCAA
>ML791030.1:386400-406244 GCA_009831015.1 Picea engelmannii
ATGTCATGTTTGATGCATTTGCACCAAAACTTGTTAAGGTGGTCTTTAGCAGATATATTGCCTTCACCATCAAAGGTGAGTTTGGACAAGCGAGAGATTGTCTCATTGGGAACATTGGGTAATGAGAAGTTGAAAGCATGTTCGAACACAGTGATTTGGGGAGCCATGGGGGAAATTGAATACATTTAGAATAAAGGCTCCTACAAAGCCAGCTTGTCAGTCGACCCTCCTTCTAGCACCATTTGTTGATGGGCCAAATCGACTGCTCGTCAACTGGAGGAGTGGATCCGGTCTGGGGTTGTCTAAATAACCCAAGCCGTTTGGAATGATCCACCCTGATGGGTTTAGCGGCTCCGTTGGCCGATCTAAGTCCTAGGAAAATGAAAGAAAAACTAAGCTAAAGAAACTAATCTAAGTGAAAAAGAAGCTACAACAAACTATATACAAATCTAAAGCATATACATACAGTTTACTAACTAATATCATAAAACAATAATTCTACTTATTAAATGTTTAGCTATCAATACAATTAAATCTCAATTATATATGTACAGTATTTACAGAATACAAATTTTGATCGAAATTTGCAAAATCATTTGTAAATTGTCTTATGATAGCGAAGCTATTATTTTTTATTTTTATAATTTTTATGAGAAAGAAATAAAAGAAAGTTGTCTAAGCTAAGAAATTAAAATAACAATCCTAATTGTAAATCTGAACTATAGAGATGAACAATGAAACGTGTTCAGATTACGAGAAGTTTATATATTAATTAACTAATTGAATAACACTAACAAACTGACCTGTAGAAGCGCTTCCTATTTGTCCTGTTCACAGTACTCGATTTAGCTGTTTGATGGGAGAAACCCACACCAGATTTTCCACAAGCTTCTCGTAAACAAGAAGCAACAACACTCTTTGAATACGAATGAGAGAAAAAACAAGACATAAAACAACAACAATTTTATAGTTTACAGATCATCACATTTAGATAAATCCTAGTGAGAAGATTTGTACATAACCGTTCATTTAACAAAGAAGATAAACCTTTTATTCATTAAATTCAAACATAGTAATTTTTGTGAGTAAAATGAGATACATCAAATATGGACAAAATTTAAATCATAACGCATCAACCTATATCAAATCTTGATATCTAAAGTAGTCAATAATTTGATTACAAATTAAAATGCACAAAACCTGAACAAAACCTTAACAAAACCTGAACAAAAGTATGATAAATTGAAAGCTAAAGTTGTTACAAAAAATCCACTTTCATTCGAGTCTGTATCATCATAAGTCCATAGTCTTTGTTCTCCCAACAGTGATGGATTGTTTACAAAAAATAATAAGTATATAAAGGCCACAGGGTGAAACATTCCCTGTGGGAATTATCAAAAACTGTTTGCAAAAAATATGGGAACAATCTCCCAAATCTCTATTTCTAACTAAGACTAACAACCTAAACCAAAACTATGTAACAAAAAGCATGTTCTAAACTGCCATAGCAGGTCCAATTCCCATTGAAATTCATGTGTACCTGTAGATGGACAAGAATAAACAATTTTAGATAGTGTTCAGTTGTAAAATCAACAAAAATCCAACTTTTATGACTAGCTACAGAATCTCACGATTCTGTAGCTGGTCATATTTACAAACAAAAACGTTTTAAATTAATCCAACAATAACAGAAATGTATGTGATCTATAAAACAAACCCTTAATTACTAATTCAAAGCAAATAAAATCATTCACGCTAAAACAAACCAAATCTTTTATGCCAATTCAAAACTAACAGAATCGTTTTGGAATCAATTCAAACAAAACAGAACTATATTCGATTTAGCAAACAAATCTTTTGTACTAATTCTAAGCAAACACAAATATTTTATGCCAATTCAAAACCAACAAGATCGTTTTAAAATCAATGTTGAAATAGCATACTTGGCTGTAGGGATATGATTCGGTTAGGATAATTTCAAGTTAACAATGGCAGTGGTTGCCTCTACATTTTAAAGAGAACAGAGCCTGTTGTCTTTCAACTTGCTGACAGACTGCTGATAAATCTTTGGATTGATCAAGGGTTCAACAGAGGGTAAGAGGCATAGGGCTGGACGGGTGGAAGGGGTTCTGAGGCCCAGGCTTGGAGAGGTAATAAACGTTCCAGCAAATGCACATAGACCCAAAACGCACCTTTCAGCCACGGAGAGGATCTGAAATTTGACCTCTAAAGGATGAGCCATATCTCTGTAAAGACCCAATTTCTGAGGAAACCGCTGCCAATAAAGGTAAAGGGGCTAATTTTGGTTCTAGGTTTTCAAGGGTTTGATCTTATTCAAAACCGTTTGCCCAGAATCGTTCATGCAAAAATGTGTCTCTGGGAGGCAATTACGGGGTTAGCCTAAGCAGTCTCCTCTGACACTATCAAACCATAACAGAGTCTGGGCACCACAGGGTTCAATTTTCACTACAGGGGCCATAGCAGATAGCACACAGTCAACAAGGTAAATAGTGAAGAGGTCAGACAGGGTAGACATAGGACCAATTTCCGCATTTTTCTCAAAACAAGTAGAGGTAGCCCGAGATGCAAGGCAGACGTTTAATGCCTATGCGTGCGAGGGTGGTGGAATGAATTAAAACCATGCAAAACATTCATTTTGACATGTACAATCGATGGCACCTTGGTAATTCAAATCATTCACATCACAATCCAAATATCAAATGGATTAATCACATACTCATCGAAAGTCGTAACATACATAAGCAAAAGATTATGACCAAATATCCAATTACTATTTGAAAACCATAGTATTCATAACCAACAATTGGTCCGTATGTTAAATCAACAATAGTATGTGTATGATTTAAAACAAAACAACATGTCAAATATAGCACTAAAGATTTAATCATAAGATCAATGCGTTCTATGAAACCATTGCACCAAGGATTTAATCAAAGACACCAAAAATCATTTCATGGCAAACTTATAAATTGAAACCATATTAACAAAAATGCAAAGTGGATAAAGGTTTGGTGTTTTGCCAATTGTATGACCATTATTGAGTTAGAGGTGAAATGACCACATGAACAAGAGTATTCAAAACACTCCAAAGATTATTTTAATGCCATCAACATGACTTTCAATTCAAGGTTTTCATGCTTGCAGTCGTGAAAATGAAAATGAAAGGCAGGTGTGTGAATGCGCAAGATAATAGTGTCGTTTTGTTTTAAAGAATTGCGACGAGTATTGAGGGTTCAAAACCCTTGTGTAGGTAGCTTGTAAGGAAAAGATAAAAATGCAAAATGGTTGCCAACACAATTCCAAGGCCCAACAACTACAACAAGGAAAGTTGGATGAACGACTAACATAAAAAAAAGGGAAACGATAGCAGATCGGGAAAAATAATTAGGAATCCAAACTACCCTGGAGGAAGCCCTTAGAAAATAGGCCAAGCCAAGAAAATCCCACAACACTAAGGGAGTTTCCTCTCAACCCTCTAAAGGGGGGCACACAAAAGCTTAGGTAAATGATGAAAGTAGTATCGTGGAACTGTAGAGGTCTTGAGAGCAAGGGAAAAAAAGAAGTCGAAAAATTAATAAGAGTAGAAAAGCCCCTAATCCTTATACTCCAAGAGACTAATATGAGGGAGCATGAATCTCTCCAGGATATGCAAAGAATTTGGAAAGTAGGAAATGGTAAATCCATAAGATCAAGAGGTGCATCGGGTGACTTGTGCACAATGTGGAATACAAAGGTTTTAATCTGGTGGAATGTCTCCAATTTCCACACTAGTTGATGGTAACACTCTCCATGATTTCCACAGGTATTAATCTCTCCATTATCAATGTTTATATGGCGAATAATTATTGGGAAAAAACTGAGTGTTTGGATTCTCTTTTAGATCTAGCAAAAGGAAACCTCCCCTAGAACCTTATCAATGCGGGAGATATTAACATCACAAGAAGCCTTAAAGAAAAGTGTGGGGAATCCATAGTGAGAGACCAATTTAGGGAAAAAATGGATGATCTCATCTCATATCTGGACCTGTATGACATTCCCCCCATCAAGGGTTCCTTTACCTGGAATAACAAAAGGGAACGGTCTAACCATATTTCTACCAGGCTAGATCGTTTCTTAATCAACAGCTCCTTTCTCACATTTGTGGAAAATTTTTATTCTTCAATCCTCCCTTGGGAGGGCTCAAATCATCACCCAATATCTCTGGCCTTTGTTCATGAGATTAATTTGGGACCCACTCCCTTCAATCTCAATCCACTATGGATGGACCATCCTGATTTTTTCCCTCTAGTCGCTCATACATGGTGCTAATGGATTAAAGGATCCCCAACCACATTTGGGAACATAATCTAAATCTCACCAAATTCTCCCTCAAATCTTGGTATAAAAGTTTCTCACACCCTCTTCACATCAAAGTAATGGAAAAAAAAAATCTAGAAGAATTTCAAGAGGAAATTGAAACAATTGAAATCCAGCAAACCAATTTAAAACTGGAAAATGAGGCACATAGAGAATACATATGTGCCTTAGGGGAAGAAGAATCCATGTGGAGACTAAATTCTAGAAGCTTGTGGATACAAGTGGGGGATAAAAACACTACCTTCTTCCACAGACAAGCTAAAGCAAGGCAATGGATAAATCAGATAACCGAAATAAAAATGCAGTCAGGAGAAACTATAAGTGAATTTGAACAAATAAAGCAATAAGCTACAAAGAACTTCACTAAGTTGTACTCCTCGGAGGGAAATATAGACAAAGATTTGAGTAATCTCTTTCTTTCCCATATCCCACTTATGATTTCAGAAATGGAAAATATCAAGCTAAATAGGCCAATTGAAGAAGATGAAATATTTAAAGTTATTCAACAATTTCATCTGGATAAAGCTCCAGGTCCTGATGGGTTTACCCTACATTTTTATAAAAGATGTTGGTCTATAATAAAATTTGATTTCATCAAAATGCTCATATACATCCAGAAATAAAACAGAATGGGAGGAGCTACAAAATCCTCATTCTTGGCACTAATACTGAAATAAAAAGGGGCTGCCTCCTTTGATAGATTCCGACCCATCCTTGTTTCTAATGTTTCTTATAAAATCATGTCTAAGATAATTGTTAATAGATTGAAACCCTTTTTCAATTCGTTGATCCTCTCCAATCAAGTTGGTTTTGTTGCAGGTAGACAAATTTGGGACAACTTCATCCTGGTCTAGGAAGTAATCCACTCTAGTTTTAGCAAGGGGGAAGCAAGCATGGTTATAAAACTGGACATGAAGAATGCCTTTGATAGAGTAAGGCATGAATTTCTCAAGGAAGTGTTGGAAAACTTCAGATTTGATCAAACCTTCATCTCCTAGGTTGGATTCTATACTACCAGTCCCTGGATCACTCCCCTGATAAAAAGAAGCCTGACCCATTTCTTCAAATCCTCCAGGGGATTAAGACAAGGATGCCCCCTTTCCCCCCTTATGTATGTGCTCATGGATGAATCCCTTAACATAAATTTAGATTGGGAATACACAAATGGTTCAATCCCTGGGATCTGTATAGAAAGAGCAGTCAAGAGAATAAATCACTCCCAATTTATGAATAACACTCTTGTACTCAGTGGATCATCTAAATTCATGGCAAGGAGAATAAAATAAGTCTTAGAGAACTTCACATGGTTTTAGGAGGCCATATAAACATGCACAAAATACAAATCTATGTGTGCAATATCAAGACTCAATGTCTATTAGGAATTTCTCATATCCTCGGATTTCCTATCACAACTGATTGGAAATCCTTTAATTACCTTGGGTTGCCAATTTTCTTGAAATCCCTCCCTAGAGAATACTAGCATGTTATTCTTCAGAAAGTAAGAGAGAAAATGGAAGCTTGGGGGGGATTTTGGCTCAACCCTATAGGGCGATTGGTGCTAATCAAATCAATACTATCCTCTCTACCTTTTTTCAGTTCTCATCTCTACTGGTGCCCATGGGAGTAAAAAAATATATGGCCCAGCTCATCCGAAAATTCCGTTGGAAAGGAGGCAAGTCCAACTCAAAAAAATTACATCTTGTGAATTGGAATATAGTCTCATATTCTAAGGAGCATGGGGGACTGGGCATTAGGGATCCAAATTTGGATAGCTTTGGGTGCCAATTTTCTTTGGATATTAGTAATAGGAAGTAAAGAATGGTGGAAATCAACTATTGTCAAGAAATACAGAATGGGAAATAGAAAGTGATGTCTAGACCTCAATCCAGTTTGTCACTTTGGGTCTCCCATTTGGAAACTTCTTCGGACTTTCATCCCCTTTTTCGAGGAAAATCTCTCTTGGGTTCCAGGAAATGGGAAATAAATTCTCCTATGGAAAGACTTAATCATGGGCTATCCCCCCTTGTACAATATCACAAGGATTGAATATCTAAAAGGTTGGATGTTATCGCAGCAAAAATATTCGATGCATGATATTTCAAAATGAAATGAGGATGGCTCTTGGAAGGGTTGGAAGTTGGGAAATATTCCTCCCCATCTACAACAACAAGCTCATCTCCTAATAATGTATCTTAAGGGGGTTGACCCAATTCATCATAAAATCTAGGACAAAAGAGGATGGGGTGCCACATGATATACAATGAAAGAAGGATATAAATAACTCCTAGCCAATTCAAGGAACCTGACTCAAACAACCTGGTGGAAAAATATTTGGAATTCATATGTGCTTCCCAAAATCAACTTATTTTTCCGAACTCTTCTGCATGGAAAGATCCTAACAGGGGAAGATATGATGAAAAGAGGGTTTAATGGCCCTTTCCTCGTGCTCTTTGTGAAAGAAACCATGAAACAATCCAACATCTTTTTTGGGAGTGTGCCTTCTCTAAACAAACTTGGGTTATAATGTATCAAGGGCTGACTCATTATATAAGATGGCCTTCTAAATTTAAAACCCTAATGGGAAAATGGGAAAATTACTATCAAGGATCCTTCCAAGGGATAGACATATTTAAGAAACCATGGAAATGTTCTCCCAAATCTGTAAGTTGGAATATCTATCTTGCTCGAAATAGAATTATTTTTCAGAATAAAAGGACCCATCCACAAATTGTATCAAGCAAGGAAATCAACCAACTGACAGAGCTTCTAAACTCCAAAAGGATGAACCTAGAGGATCAATCTAAGTGGAGTAGAGATGAAAAGGATTGGATTTTGAAATTTAATCTTCAACACTCTTCACGTTCCAAGTTTTTACAACAATCATGTTGGAAGCTTCATTCTTCTTCTTTCAATATTGAGCAATGGCTTTCTTCTTGGTCTAGGCATATAATATGTTTTGATGGAGCATCCAAAGGAAGCCCAAGGGAGGCAGGTGCAAGCGGGTTATTTTTGGGCCTGAAGGAAACATAGTGCTATGGATAAAATTCCCCTAATCTAGGTCTAGCGACTAAGCAGAGCCTTGACACCCTAAAAGACATAAAATGTTCTATTCTATCCCAAACCACACACAACCTTATGATAATTAAGGGAAGATAAATCAGATATAGATGTGTACCTTAAGTCCTTACGATTGATGTTGATCCCTTCCAATTGTTGCCCGTTCCAAGATTCCAGGCCTCCTCCCAAAGCTGGCCTAAAAAAATATTATAGAACAATCTAGGACAACATATGCTTAATTATCAAGATTATCTAAAAATTTAGTTATTCATGAAAAGATTCATAAACATAAACACATAGACACAAAGATCTGGGACAAAAACATTTCTCTTTTATTCATAAAAAAATTGGAGGTTACAACCCAAACTTTGTTGGCATCACTCCATGAACCTCCCCTAAGTTCCTCTACTTTGTCTCCAAGTGCACTATTCCCAATACTATCTTCACCACCAACATGCCAATATAAGGGGAAAAGGATGGATGGTGTAAGGAAGATGGATGGAAGGGAATGTTGAGGATGAAACTCAAAGAAAAATGTAGAAGGCTTGGGAAACAAGGGATTAAATTTGGCAGAGTTCTCTTGCCTCTATTTTTATATATCCAAATGCCCCCCCAAGGGCCCTTTTTATATGAGCAAATGATGATTAATTCGTTGTGAGAAGGGCTACGGGAGGTAATATGGATGCAAAACCTAAGATAGCCCGTAAAATCCATCGGAAAGCGCAAATTTTATATTTTTTGTCACTTTTTAGTGTACACGTGTGATTTCAGTAGTGCAGCAAGTGTATGTACGCGTGATTTCAAGTATGCAACTAGCCTATGTACGTGCTCTGCATATGCAACAACGGGCATATGCCATACAAAAAGTTTTTTTTTTAGAAGAACTCCATCAAAATGGGTTGAATGATTAGGCTAACATCAATGATGCATAGAAGTGGCATTTTGAGTTATAACACGTAGTATTTTATTATTATAGAATTTGGGGACAAAAAAAACAACAAAGTGGAGGCTTATGCCTTGCTTCAAGGGATCCATTTAGAAAAGAAAAGGAAAATTCAAAATTTGAACATAGTGGGAGACTCAAAGATGATAATAAGGATAATGATATCAGGCTCCTCTCTTCATAACATGAGACTTAAAATCCTAATAGAAATAATATTCCTCCTCATAGGATCCATGCACACCAACTATATCCACGTCCTCTGAATCAATAACAAAGAGGCAGATAAAATGACCAATAAGGCCATAAGCAAGGCCCCGAGACTTTTGGGGGTTGTTTGCCAAGAAAGAAAAAACCCCTTGCCATGAGACCAGACCCTAGATTGGCTCCCTGGGCCCATGCCATTTAGGGGTTGACGTGTGTCTAGCCTTCACGACGCATGTTCTCCATCAAGTGGATCTGGACAAGATGGTGAAGGCTATTAAGGAAGGTGGTTATTTGTGTTGGTCGTGGTAAGTATGAAAGATACATCATGAAGATGAGAGGGAATCCTCCTCGCACAGGTGATCTCATGTGTCCCAAAATGGAGGCTTAAGGTGCAGGGAATGAGAGGACAAAATAAGTGAGCAGATGGGGATGGTTAAATCAACATGCGCCATCTCAGGACCTTCGCCACCCTTCAAAATCCTTTGACACGTATTCTACCAGATGGACAAGGTATTATCCAAATCTTTATTTCAATGCTCTTGTCAATTTACCTCATACTGAAATTTTCTCAAGATCTGCAATGACATCAAGAAGGATTCTAGTAGGATCCAATTTAGGAATTTTTATAAACTTTGAGACCTCTCGCCTTCGGCCTATGAAAATTTCCCTAGGTGGGATGAGTGGCTTCTTTCTTGATTTCTTTGGTGGCATGATTTCCTCTTTCTAGGTGGGACTCTTAACCTAGCCCAATTGTGAAGTCATCCCTTTGGTGCCCTTCGACAGAGTGCATCTCAAGAGTGTCTTTGTTTCCTCTTAGCCAAAGCCTCCTTTCACTCTTTAGATTCAATCAACTTTTCCCTGTCAACATCGTGACATTGTGTAGTTCGGAAGCATTGAAGGAGCATGCATACTAAGGGGAAAAAAGTAGGACAAGGTCAACTTGACCCATAATTCGAGTGCACAGAGTGTCAGAAGTTAAAAATCAAATTTGGAGCCATCAGTGCCACAGTTTCCTTTGATCTTGAAACTTTGTCTCAGCATTGACTTGTCATCGGACAGCTACAGGATGATGTGCTTTCATAGTGTAGTCAAATTGAGGATCTCCAATTTAACCTTGATCAGTGCGAGAAAAACCAGGGGCAACCCTCCACCCCGACCATCAATGGGAACACGTCAAGGAATTTTTCAGAAGCCTTAGTGGGACTGATTCCTGGCCTCAACAAACCTGTTGAAGCAGATTGGGAACAATAAGGAATTCAAGTTATCAAGAAAGAAGCTGGTAGCCGATTTACTCTAAAACTGTAGTTCTCATGTTTTGTTTATCTATATGTATTAATGATATTTTTTACCGAGTGTATACCTCTCAGATTAGAATTAGATTAATTTTTTAGACAGTCATCAAGGATCAAGACATAAATTTTGTAAATTGTGGACTAGCCTCTATATATGGAGGTCTTTAGAACCATATGAAGCTTGTATTTTATTCTCAATGATCTTGACCACACCATTTTAATGAAAAAATTCCCCAATTCTTGTGAAAAAAAAAAGGTTTATCTACTCAACTTTGATATGCATGCTCAATAACCCTCTTGGGGAATGCACACAACTTATCTGGGCCCATAAACCCTCTTGGGAGGATGACTTTCTTGACTTATGTATAAATATATAACTCAAACCTAATTTGTAATATTATATTCTTATGATATTTTGACACTAGGAATTAGTTAAGGTCAACTTGGTCTAATGTAATATTATGTTAAAGTGTGTTTTTTACTATGTTTCCTTAGTGTAATTTTGTACTTCACTAATTTGAAGGTCATGATCATGTCCTACACATGAGTGATCTAGTGGCTCAAACATCTCCTCGATCTTAATGACACTTGAATTTTGGCTTAGCACCGGATTGGTCCATGATCTTTATTTAAAGACCTTGGAAGATAATTTGTCGATGATATTTTTTGCGAGAGATGTTTATGAAATCTATTTCCTTTTGCATTAATATATTTCTACAAGTGGTCATGTTGGTTGGGGTTATGGACTATTTCCTTCTTTGAGGGTTGTAACCACATGAAAACACTAGTGTAATGATCCTTGGTCTATGTGTGTTGAGTGTTTGTTTTAAGGTGATTGACTTGTGTGGATATACCCTATAACACATAGATATCTATCATCATATAAAAATATTTTCTTGGTTTTACATTCATTAAGAGAAAAAAATATATGGCTTTATCGATAACCATATGATAAGATTCTCCAAAATCAATAAGCCACTAATTAGTGTTGAAATAGGAAAAAGACAACAAAGTGAAAACAAATATACCAAGAGTAGTGGTTGTATCAATAGAAAACATAAGAACTTAAGAACAATGAACATAGCTCCATGAGTAGATGATGTGATAGATTGATATAGGAGATTGACTATTTTTAGGTATACACCCAAAACCCTCAATGTACGGGACCACATCTCATAACTGTCCATATAATGTGGATCTATAAGATTAAAGTGGACAATGTCAACTAACCACACATAGTTAGGTCCACTCCTTGGTTGACTCCCTTGACATTTGCCTCCCTCTTCATTTTCCACTACACATTCTGTCAAGGTGAGTTTACAACAAGAACATATGGTTCCAACATCCCCACTTAAACTTAGTTTGGAGGACAATTCAAGTTATAAACAAATCACATAGTAATCCCCACTTAACTTGATACAGACTACAAAGGAAGGGAGTGATCTAGCCAAGTACAAGAAAGAAACACTGCCACACCTAATCAACAACCTACTAAAAACCATCATATTGATCAATCCAAGGTACAATAACACTTACCAAAAGGAATTTTTAACAACTATCACCTTAACAATATTTTCCACATAATTTACTCTAAAATTAGTGAAACAATTTGTGTACTATTCTGACAAACAAGAGCATATGCTAGCAATGTCAAAACAATTTCCAAGTTCCAAAAATCTATTGTCCAAATAGTCCCAGTTGATTAATAGACTAGACAACAAAACAACAATATATCATAAGCAACCAACCTATGTCCATCACATAAACAATATTTGTCAAAGAAGGATCTCGGGAGATCTCATAATCATCTGTCAATATCCTTTGTAATTAATAATAAAAACTTCTATTTAACTACACTCTAGTATGTAACAACAAGTCAACTATTATCTATATATCCCAACACTCATTAGTAAACAACGCAACCAAACTCATTCTAGTCAATCTTAAAAACAAATCTTAGTCTATCAAACAACTAGACATCTCAAGTTAGGTTTACCTCATCAAAAAATCAAGAGCATCCCCCCTTAATAACAGTAGGAAATAAATGCAATACAATAATCTATAAGGAAAACATTAAGGCCTTCAAACTATAATCAACAAACTAACTATCTCAACAAACTTGAATTGGTATAAAATGAGGCCTAATGGAAGGAATGGCTAAGAGGACTGATACAATAATAGAGTTATCCTCTTTCTAGAAAGACCAAAGGTTATTGTCTCCTTGTGTTTTTTCATCCCTATAGGAGACCAGAGGACTTTCATCCCTATAGGAGCCCTGATTCCTCAATTATTTTCTCCCTTTATTGATTTGAGGCCTAAGACCTTCCAATTTTCCTCATTCTTGCATGGAGAGGGATTTCAGAGTCTTGAAGAAGTCCATAGTGGCCCAGGGATGGAGAAATTCATACGACAGTTACAAAAGGTGTTGGCAATGGATCGAGTATCTCTTTATGTACCATTGTTTCATTCTAACTAAAATGGATATCTCTCTTATTTCCCTCCCCAAAAATCTATGTTAATGTTCAATGATTGGTCTCCTTCAATGTTTGGTAAAGGTTTTATCTTGCTTGATAATTAGTTAAGGTAGTTATTTCATGCTTATCTTTTGTTTCTTCTAATAAATTTGAGAAAGGTACTTGTTTCTTTGTGTGCATGTCTAAAAGCGTGGATAGTAGCAAAGGAAAGTTGTGCAAGGTCAACTCAAAGGATTCGTCTCCAACCAAGCATCAGGACCAGGTAGGTCCTTCTCATAACTAATTGGTAGGTCCTTCTCATAACTAATTTGGAAGATGGATCCATCCTTCATTGATACCACTATTGATCAATCATATTGTTGGGAACTTGATCCAAACATTTTAATGCATATCTCAATCAATTGAAAAAAATAGGAATCGATAGTCCAAGTACGCCAATGAGATACCTTCTTGATCAATCAATTACTAACATAACTTCACCAGTTAATTAACTACTGTGTAGAATTAGTACTCCATTTGATATTCTAGAATTATTTCACTCAAAATTTCATCCTTCACTATTACATGATGAATGCCAACAACTTTGTATTACCCACCATTCATCTTACTCTAATATTTGAGATCATAGGTTGTCACGAAATAGACCTTGAAATTTAATAATTGAGTTTATAGATTTGATTACAAAAAAAAACAAAAAATGGATTGATTGAGATCATTGGTGGTTGGACAAGAACATGAGGTTATCATCACCACTGAAGAGGACATCAGGCTGACGTCAACAACAAAGGCAAGCCTACTACAATGGTTACCTTCAATATCCCAGAAGAATATTCCCTTCTTGGAGATGCATCTAGTATTGGTGTAGGTAGGTCAATGACATTCCCTCATATTTGTGTCCAAATATCAAGGTTTTCCCTTTCCCTTAAGACTATATCCTATTGATGATTGTCACCTATATCCATACAGGTGTTGGACTCGAATAAGGTGATATGATTTCACACCAAGGAGATCATTTAAGCAATTTTGTTGTAGAGATAGAATGTTGGTAAGAACATGCAAACAATAGAGATTTATTACCATGTCAAGAAGCAATTGATCCTAGCAAAAGAAGGCATACAATATTTCCTCTTGTGTATTTTTTGCATGATAGCATATGCTTGCTAGGATCTCACTAAACAAGAAAATACCATTGGAGAACTGTTTCATGATGACATATTCTTTTGGCTAGGAGAATTGAGCTCTCCCCATTAGAGAATTGAAAGTCCATGTTGTAAACTCTCACTAATTGTTGACTCAAGAGATGTTAACATATATCGACAATGGGGACTTTGTTGGTTCTAGAGAGGTGTTAGGTGTCATAGGTAGGCTTGGAGGAGAGTGACGATTATGCGAGAGTTGATGATGATCCCTCACCTTCATATTCCTTCTCATGGGATATAAACACAACTATGAGGGTGTCCCATTACATCATTTTTAGTTGAATGTTGAATAATTTCATTGTTGGAAGGAAGTACACAGTTCTAACCTATTTTAGTGCCATTTGTAATGTAATTTTGTCTCAATTTTATTGTGTTTTATGACAATACAGTAACTACTACATGAAATAAACTTGCATACCTACTACATGTACAAGATGATAAGTTTTGACAATCTTACAAAGACCCCAACCTAATTTTTACATGTAACAATCACATGTTTATTTTGTTATGGAAAATCCTAAAAACAAAATACATTTCATTGAAAAGCACGAGAAACAAGTATTTCATGTGTAGCATGCATGGCCAGTATGTAGGGTATGAAGCTTGAAATTGATTAGAAAATCCCAAACAAGACTTGAATCTGATGCAACAATGCATTTTTGGTTTCCCTCACTTCCCTGCACAAGGGATTGCAACGAGACTTTGAGTGTACAACTTGAAAGAACCTAGAGACTTGATCAAAGACAAGCCAAAAGTCTCACAACCCAAAGTCTCAAATCCAAAGAGAATGGAACATGTGGACTGAGATAGGTGGCCAACAAGTATTATTCTTTCAATGTATATTTTTATGTGTGTACATGATTATAAAAACCCTACCTCTTCCCTCCAAAATGGCTCTAGGTTGTTCATAAAATTTTGTTGTTTTCAGTGGTCCCTTAATGTGCGTTGTTGTGCTTCATTGGATGTGTTTCATTAGTATACATCAATATTTTTTTCTACGAACTAGGTAGAAAATGTTGTTAAAATCACTACAATACAACCACCTTTCCAAAGCTATCACAAGTATGTGATCAATTTTTGTGAGGTGCTTCCTAGAGGTTAGTTTTGAACTCTCTCTAGTAACTCCTCAACCAAAAATCCTATTCACAGCGTAATAATGGTACATCCATGGACAACATCTGAATAAGCTTCATCTCCTACAAGACTACCCATTATCATCATCAAGGGAGAAATTTTGATAGGATGGTCTGTGTAGTAGTCTATGAACCTGAACTACACATTAATATCCACCTACACATCTATGAATCAACAATACCACTTTCCAATGCATTTCTAATGCAATTATGATAGAAACAAGTGGGGATTATGTTGAACCATCGTGTCATGCTTTATAGAACTAATGGCTCCAAGAGTTAGTACCATAGATAAGTACCATGGAGTCTTTATACACCATCAAATGTATATGTGCATATATCCAATTATGTATATCTACACACACATTGACATCATTAATATGTGTGCAGACACTACATGGTTCTTATCCCTTACCATTCTAGATTATCAAGTATAATGAATTGCTATAACAAGCCTCTTTGTAGGTTCATTATCCCTATCCATTGGAAGTTTACAAAATAATAGTGTGGTCATGATTTACTAGGCTGGTTCTACAAAATATTTTTCCATACCATAAATGTCAATGTGAAGCCATAAAATATGTATTGCAAAACCTCACTCAAACCATATTGAAGTTATTGTAATGGGAGGATTCTTTAGAGATGGATACCATAATGTGGAGGTTAGACCCTCAAAGAATCTTCAAAAATAAAGTCAATGCTTCCACAAATAAAACTTACCATATCCGAACTAGTGTTGAAAAATGCAACTTTTTTTTCTTTTTCACTACATTGTGTTGGTGGTACCTAATCTGATGGTCCCTAGTATTTATTCCAACCTTATGTAATTTAATTTAGATATTAATGTCCACTAAAGTTAAAAGTTGGTCCATGGAATTGTAAGGAATACATGTAAAGACAACAAGGGGAAGAAAAGAGCACATCCCAAGGGGAAAAGAACCTAAAAGAAGGTAAAAGAAGAAAATAAATGGGAAGCACCATCACAACAAGATGGAGAACAATGAAGAAACTCAAGAAGAAAGAGGCTCCTGTTGGAGTTACTTCACACACACCTATGATTTATTTTTCCTAAGGTTTTTTCTTGTTTATTAGTCATAATTAGTCATTATCCAGTCTCCTATATTTTAGGGGAGAATATTCCACCTAGAGAATATTCTCTTTTAGTTGGCACTTCAGTTTGACTAGTTGAGTTGAGTTTAGATGCTGCATTGGTTTTATCACCATGCAACATTGGGATCATCACCATGCTAATTTGAACTTTCCTTGGGGTCATCACCATATTGGCGCATTGCCCTTGATTCCCTGAGTTAACTCCTCACTACTCTATGTTCAGTCAATTAACTGAAGACTAGTTGACTAGTTAACTCAACTAGGTGGCAGTTCACTCTCGTAACTGCCTAAGAGACTAGACTAGGTGGCAGTTTACTCCCGTAACTATTGGTGTGTGTCCAGATCACTCTAGAACACCACTATGGCTCATTAGTTACTCATGTATCATATATCTATTGTAAATTATTCACTCTTGGAGTGTGGAATAAGGTTAATGAGAATTATTTCATTCTTTCTCTCCTTCTTCTTCTTTCTCAATTTCTCTCTGCAAATGTGTGTGGTATTTTCTAGCTAGATCTATTATGTGTAGGTTCAACACATTTACATGGTATCAGAGCCGATGGATTGCTAAGAAAAAGATACACCAAAAAAAAAAAAATTGCAGGTACAAAAGATTGAAGACAACAAAAAGATGGATTATTCGCCAGAAATACTTCTCACGCCTCATAACTATTTGGAATGGAAGCCGAAAATTCTGCTTCATCTTAGATGTAGAGGCTTGTACCAAATTACTATGGCAATAGAAGTAGAGCCTGATTCTGTCGATGAGAAAAATGACTTTCTCAATAGACAAGATATGGCCATAGGAAGTATCAGCATGTATGTTTCTCCTGGACTTTTCCATCAAGCATATGAAGAATGACAAGGATCAACTCCAAATGAATTATGGACCAGATTGGAGTTTATATTTGGGAATAAATAATATTGTGAATATTTCATGCAGGAGGTCAAACAAATAGAGCCAGAAGAGAAGCCATCAGAAGATCAAGCCTCTTATTATGAAGAGTCTTCTACAAACGTTTTTGCATAAATTAGTATTCCAATAATTGAAGATGATGTCTACTCCATTTCATATTTATTTTCTGAAATTCATGTGGAAGATATATGGCATGCATCTCAGGAGTCACATGCAGACACTTTTGCATGCACCATGCATGCATGTCAGGAGACAAAAAGAGAGCCGCGCAAATCAGACTTCATTCTGATATTTTCTGAGCACAATTTGCAGAAAAAAATTGGATATTTGAATTCCTCTCAGGAAAATATCCAATTTCAAAAAGCAAATCATCTGAAATGGAGTTCGGAAAGTGAAGTTATGATCGTTTCAAAATCAACAAAATTTCAGCACTTTTTCTGGAAACGGCCGCATGGTTTTCAAAGTTTTATCCAAAATTTATTTGGATATTCTTCATTACAAGAAGATAAAGTGGATATGTGTGGACATCTCAATGGTGCATATACTTCATCAGATCTGTGCAGACATCTACATCTTCAACAAAATCTTCAACGAGCACAAACTTGCACAGTTGCAAGTTCTTCTTGGAGTGAAGGACAAGGTTGCTTAGCAACTGCTTTTTGTTCCTTCTCATTTTATTTTTTTATGCATTGTAATTTGAGGGGGGAGGGGGGTTTCCCATGAGGTTTTCCCTCTTTCCTCATTTATTTCATTGTATCTTTTCTATTTGAGTACCTAACATGGCCTCGTTGCCGAGACCCATTCTTTATTTTCACCATAGTGATGTTCAGGGGGGGTGTTGGAGTTACTTCACAAACACCTAGAATTTATTTTTCCTAAGGTTTTTCCTTGTTTATTAGTCATAATTAGTCATTATCTAGTCTCCTATATTTTAGGGGAGAATATTCCACCTAGAGAATATTCTTTTTTAGTTGGCACTTCAGTTTGACTAGTTGAGTTGAGTTTAGATGTTGCATTGGTTTTATCACCATGCAACATTGGGATCATCACCATGCTAATTTGACCTTGCCTTGGGATCATCACCAAACTGGCACATTACCCTTGATTCCCTGAGTTAACTCCTCACTACTCTATGTTCAGTCAGTTAACTGAATACTAGTTGACTAGTTAACTCAACTAGGTGGCAGTTCACTCCCGTAACTGCCTGAGAGACTAGACTAAGTGGCAGTTTACCCCCGTAACTATTGGTGTGTGTACATATCACTCTAGAACACCACTATGGATCATTAGTTACTCATGTATCATATATCTATTGTAAATTATTCACTCTTTGAGTGTGGAATAAGGTTAATGAGAATTCTTTCATTCTTTCTCTTCTTCTTCTTCTTTCTCAATTTCTCTCTGCAAATGTGTGTGGTATTTTCTAGCTAGATCTATTATGTGCAGGTTCAACACATTTACAGCTCCTTCGTCGAGACATTTTTCTCTAGAGAATCACTTCTAACATTCATTGCTGCACATAAATGTGTGATGGTGTGAGACCATGTAAGTCATTAGGTCTACAATGTTTCATGGGTTTATCATGTGAGCTTGGAATTAGCCTCTTGTTGAATGTCGGTTGGGGGAATTAGCCTCTTTTTAGTTGTCGATGAAGGCCAAACATCTCTTGGAGGAAGATGGCTAAGCATCTCTAGTCCTTATAAGCTATAAGTGCCATGAGAGAACCAAGTGAATCCGTGAAAAAAGAAAAGAAATATCCTTTAATCTCGTAAAATGGATGACATTTGAATATAAAAACGATCCTCAATCTCAACCTTTAAGGTGTATATTTGGAAAATATGGTGCTCCAGAGAAATATGGTCACCAAATAACATTGGCCAAATGGCGTGAAGAGATTTACAATCGAAGGGGTAATGGAAAATAATAATAATTTTGTTGAAAGTTGCTCAAAAAGTTGTTCACAAAATTGATAAATTGATTTTTTTAAATAAAAAATTAGGAGAATATAATATTTTTAAAAATAAAATAGTTAATATTCTTGGTAATAGTAAATATTTTTGGTAACAAACATTATGGCTTCAAATGGTGAAGATTAGATCAAGATTCCTCTTCTCACAACATTATTGGATTCATCTTCACTCAAATTAGACCGACTTAAGAATTCTTTTTTTAAAGAAATTTACTTTCTAGTTTCAATTCATGTCGATAATGGTCAATGAAAAATAATTAACCAGGAGGAAAAGTAGGATTTCTCTATTCTCATAATTTCACTATCGTCAATGAGAAATAATTAATCATAAATAAAATCATTTGAGGGGATTTCTCTATTCTCATAATTTCACTATTTCTAATAGCATTCTTTACAAGCATTTTAAATATTTAATTTAAATTTATCCATTTAAAGATCATGGAAATTTATTTCAAATCATATATCATATTTTGAATATTTATTTTCAAATCATATGGAAAAAGAAACAATATTTTTATCTTCTAAAAAACATGATAGAAGATAATTTAATCTTTTCACACAAATGTCTTAATCATTCATTATTTAAAAGTTTAAATTAAAAAAAATTAAAACTTTAATTTAAAAAAAAAAAAAAATTATGTCGAAAACATCTTTAGTGTTAGTTTTTTTTAGAAAACCTGTCAATTGGTTGACAGGTTTTCTAAAACTGAAATCACCTTATACCCATTCTCATTCTCCCATCAATGCTCTTAATGTTTTTACTCTCCATCACCATTAATGTTATGACAAAAATCTAGTATCTTATAACTACACCAGTCATAGACGACTAAAAGCTTACCTCCACAGTTAAGCAGCGTTGGGAAGCCCCCCAGTTTCAATTTAAACAAAATCTTGAAAGTATTGAAAGTCTTACAGTCGTTCTGATTCTCTTTCGGATAAACAGCCGTACCGACTATGGTTCCACCATATTGAGGGATCAACATAAAAATTATTTTAATTTAACTTTTTATTTGGATGAACATAGATTTTAGATATTATAAAGTATTCCTATAAACAGGTCGCATACCTATTGACAGATTGGTATCTATTTACAAGTTGAGTCTTGTACTTGAGGATTGATTACTCTTCTCAGCTGGTGCTGATATTTGTAGGCTGAGTCTTGCATTGAGA
>ML791030.1:406294-443130 GCA_009831015.1 Picea engelmannii
TCCATGGACAAATAAATGGATGATCAAGTTCCCATCTTTGATGAGACAAATTATTCAACATGGAGAACATAAACGAAAGGGTATTTGAAGGCAAAAGGAGTAGGTGTTTGGAAAGAGGTTATTGGTGGATCAGTTCCCTTGAAGAATAAGTCAAAGTTTGCAGCTGAAAAGGAAGAAAATAAGAACGTTGCATTAGCTCTTAAGACCATTTTCAATGGACTCTCAAGTTTTGTCAAAGAAATCATGGGACAATGTACTTCCATTGAGGACCTATGGCTGAAGTTAGAGGAGGTATATCGAGACAAAGAATACAATTCCATCAATGAAAATGAAGGTAAAGAATCTCTAAAATATTCTAATGATAATACTCCTAGTGAAGTTGAATGTTCTCTTACAACTAAAGAAGAAGATATAGTAGAAGTTTGTGTAGATGAAGAAGAAGAGTTGTTGAAGTTTAAAGAAATTTTTTTATTTGAGTTAGGTGATATTAACATGGAAATAGGGAATTATTCAATTGCTTCTGAGTATCTTGAAAAATGCATTAATGAAGTCCTAGGAAAATACCCAAAGCATATCATGGAACTAAATCAAATGCTCAAAGAACAAGAAGAAAGTAAAAAGACTCAATTAGAAGAAAACGAAGAAGAGATGAAAAGACTAAAGAATGAAATAATTAATCAAGCAGAAGAAAAGAAGAAGATAGATGATGAGCTTAGAAAAAGTCTTGAAGTTCATGTCAATTTTAAGACCAAAATTGAAGAAGCCAAAAGAATAGAGGAACTATTGAAAAATCAAGTAAATGAAAAGGAAGAGTCATGCCATAAGTTGGAAGTTGAAGTTGTTGATATTAGAAAGAAAGTAGAGAATTCAAGCACTCACATCAAGTTCATGAACAACTCAACAATCTTGGATGAGATCCTAGATAGCCAAAGATCTCCAAATGATAAATCAGGTATTGGATACAACAAGGAAGTTGTTCACCTTGAAGTTAGCACTTCTAAGAAGTATGAGGTAAGTCCTTCACTCTAAAAGGGTAGAAGCAATGTTTCAATTCAACCATATACAAAAATCAAGTAAACTTTCAAAAGAACGGGGAGAAGAAGACATCAAGAATCCATTTTTACACCTTAAAGAAAATTCAGAAGAGAGACACCTTCAAGGTGGACACCAAAGCAAGGGCATGAAAATGTTTTTCAAGGTCGTTGCTTCTCATGTAATGAATATGGTCACAAAGCTTTTGATTACAGACATTATGCAAGGAAATATGTTGAAAGGATTCATAACACCCTAAGGTGTTGGAGATGTAATCAGGTGGGACACATTGCTGCTCATTGTCACACCATGAGATGCTACAGTTGCAGTGGGTTTGGCCACAAATCCCAGGATTGTTGGAACACAAGAAGACAGTCCATGAAGAATGATTCATATAGAATGAAAAAAGAACACATGAAGCTATGAAGGAAGACAATGTTGAAAAGATGGAAGCTCAGAGCTCAATTTCTTAGAAGTCAGGACACTCTCAAAAGTGGATGAAGAAGACTGAACAACCATAACAAAATGGTAGCCATCAGGCAAGATCAAGCTTGACATTTTTAGAAGCATACGCAGGCTCCTGTGGAAGATGTCGTGCACATACGTGAGCTAACCTATAGAAAGGTCGCGTACATATGCGAGCTGTCTATGGAACAGGCCGTGTATATGTGGTAAAATCCTTGGAAAAGAAGGCTATGCAGATGAGTTGCAGCATGATTTGATGGTATAACTATGTTTTATAGGGTCTTCCATGGTTTGTTCCAGGTCTTCATGATTATATGATTGCATGTATGGTTTATGTATGTATGGTAATGACATTTGGTTGAGTATTGATGCATATGCTTGATGCCTATCTTGGATGCAATGGTACTAACCCTAGAATATGGATTGAGGCATTTTTCTATTTAGGGAAAGTGTTGGTTGTGTCAGTGAATTTATGGAACTTTGGCTATGATATATATCATGAAGATGTGATGCTATCTAGAGATATCATTGATTTATTGAGGCACATTATTGATACATGTGTAGAGGTACTATTGCTTGCTTAGTACTTGTTGTAGTGAATGGATTTTGAGACAGATATGTCATGGTACATGGCTGGTACATATGTGAGCTCCATTGATATATATTATGATGTATTGTTAGAGGCATATTTGATGGATGTCTTTGGTGCATGCATCTTGTGTAGTGTACCTTTTCACTACCGAGGTTTCCAAACCTCTCAGTTACCATGCTATACATGAATTTTTACATAATTCATATAGACATTATAAGCACATGCATTTAAACAATTAAACACATTTAAATTACAGAGTAAAACATATCTGGTTACTGCTATAATTAAACATTCCATACCATTTAACAATAATTCATTTACACAGCGGAAAACATGATACATAAACAGCACGGTCATGCACAACATGATTAAAACATAATTCAAATACTTATCTTTTAACAGCTGTAGAAATCACCAACCAAGTGCAAGCCTTCCACGAACCTCCCAGCCTTAGACCACACTGTTCATCAGCTCAACAGTGGGTCACCCCCGATATGGGACCGAGGTCCACCCCCAAGGCAAGGAATCCTAGGCTAGGCTGAGGTTACAGGGAAGACAGCACAGAAATATCTAGAAGGATTCTCCCAAAGATGCCATCTTACGCCCACTACTACCAGACCCTCATTCCCCACATGCATGTTCCGCCCGGGAGTATACACCTTCACACACACAGTCCATCGGTGCTAACCTCCCCTCTGGGTCTCGGCAACAGGCCGGATCAGGAAGTCTCAAAGCTCGTAGCTGGTGCTAGGCACTCTCTGGAAGAAAACACTTCCCAGCAAACTCTTCCACCTGGAAAGAGTTGCTCGCAGGCCTGACAACCTGCCTCTTCCAACATCCACCACCTCCCTCACCTGGAGAGAGGTCATACATAAGATCAGCATAGGCTTACTTTGGCCAGTATGATATGCGCAGACCAGCACTGCGTGACCACCACAGATAATCGGGCATACAGACTCGGGCTTCTCACACAAGCTCAGCAATGGCTGCAAGGTCTCACAGTGTTGGTTCTGGAAATGCGTGACAACAATCCATGCAGGAAATTACACAGACTCCCTGGTTTCAAATGGGTAAAGAGTGAGCTGGCTTTTCAGACGAACACAATCTTCTCGGCTCTCAGAATAGAAGGCGTACAAGTAATTTTGCAGAACAAACACAGGCTTTACGACTTTCAGAGATGAACCAGGGTATTCTGGTGAAGGTCGTCCTGGTTCCACGCTCAGAGGTTTGGTTCGAATGGAGAAGTCATCTCCCCTGCAGTTTAGCTCGGCGATTATATTTGCATGCACCAGGGTTGACACTTGTCACCCTGGGAACTGCATGCGTTCCACAGCATGCATCCCCTTGCACGTTCCCTTTCCAAAACTTAGGATAACAGAAATGCACATGTCTCTTTTCTTGAAATAATATTAAAATATTATTTCCCAGGCATAAGCCCCTAGGCTCATCACTCAGCCCCTTTTCCCACCTTCCAGCCCCTAGTTCCTTGCCCACTCTGTGGACGCTCAGTCCCCCATCACTCATTCATCGTGTTCGGTCTGCACCTGGTGGGTGTTTATACTTTATTGATGTGCTGCATACATACATATACAAAATCCAGGCCCTTGGCCTTCAACCCTTAGGTTCTCTGGCCTAATCAAACACATAAGCCTACTGGCTTATACAAAACTTGGCTCACCAGCCTATAACACATATTTACAATCTCTTTCAGATCATAGTTTGCATCGGGGCTCGGCCTTGGGGACACTACATCTTGCATGTGGTTGAGCTACATATCGGGACATGTCATTGATGAGTTGATGAGGTGATTATGTTGTACATCATTGAGGAGCCATAGCTTGATATTTACTTAATGCATGATTGGTACATACTTGTTGCATGGTTGATGCACTTGTTATGGTGCAGGTAGTAATACATGTTTGGTGCATGGTTGATGCACTTGTAGATGGAAAATGATTGTGGGTGATAGTACTTGGTTAAAGTACATCATTGGTATTACTTTCTTAGCATATACTTTGATACATGATAGTTGAGACACTTGTTGTGGTGCTTGGTTGGTACATTATTTGATGCTTGATGGTTGAGATACATATCTTGACACATGGGTTGTGGCACTTGGTTTATGATAGAGTAATATCATATGTGATATGACACTTGTTTGAGGCACATGGTTGGCATGTTAACGATGTTATTGGTACATTGATAGAGTCACTTGTTGATGATCCTGATATATGTTTGGTACACTTTTTGGCACATATTATTGGCATATATGCTTCAATGATGAGATCTTATTGTATGGTGTTGATGTGCATGGTATGGCATAGGATTACACAGTTGATGTTTTGTTCATAATTATCTATTTACTGGTATGGCATGATTCTAATGCATGTATAGGTCCAAGCATCATCATAGGAAGAGAAAATCATTCTTGAGCAATTGATCTAAGTTCCGGTTGAGCAGTAGCATTTGCAGTAGAAGAATATTGTAGTAGTAGCATATTGTTCATATTGCAGAGGAGATAAGGGAAGACATACCCACAAGGTTGGTCATTCTTCTTCCCATGATTCAAGGAGGAGAGATTCATCAAATGTGGGATAAAGAGACTATTCTAGATGGATAGTTCTTGTCATGCCATTTTCGGTGATATGTGGAATTCCATATAACTCCACATGGTTAGAGAGTTATGGCCTTGTGAAGTTGCAGAACCCTCACGTGTTATCTAGAAGCCCCTAGAAGGTCAAAGAAGTCAAATTATTCTAGAAGATCCTAAAATATGTTGACAAGTCAAAGTGTTTGGTCATGGGTTAAGTGGTTGCAACAAGAAAACAATTAAAAATAAATTAGTTGCAACTAGATCTGGAAAAGTTACGATTTGTGAAGAAAGTAGTTATAAGTGGACAAGTGGTCAGAAGTGGGTTAGCCACTAAAAGAAGGAAGTTGGTTAGAGTTGGTTAGATAAGGAAGATACTTGGATAAGTATAAATAAGAGAGAAAGGCTCTCTTTTTTGGGTGAATTTCTTGAGCATATTGAAGATCTATTCTGGTGGAAGACTCATTGTAGGTACTCATGGACGCATCAAAAGTTTCGTAAGTCAGAGGTTTTCATGACAAAAGTTTCGGGGGTTTAGAAAACCCTAGTTTTCAGAAGTAGTACACAGTCTATAGTGAGCCAGGGCGTGTATGTATGTGGGGAACAGTGAGATAGGGTGTGTACACACGAAGGTTGAAGGAGATCAGAGCGGGTATATATGGAGAGAGTCATGGATACTTGAGTAAGAGCTGGTGCAAATTTCCTGAAGTCTGAAGCAAGTTCCAGATCGACATTTTGCAGGTTCATATCTGCCACAAAAGTTTTGGTATGGGTACATATTGTCTTGATGATTAGACTTTCTCATGGTATGGTTAATTTTTGAGGCATTTGTTGCATGAAATTGCAAGTAGTCAGCGCTCCCCGATGTATCGTGAAAATGAACTAATTGCCTCTCGTGGATCCTTGAAACCTGGCGGTGGTGAGTTTACCAATCACCTGTGGGTTTTGGTCTAGTGGTAACCATACTGCCAACAAATGGTATCAGAGTTAGAGGTCATGATTTCGATACACACTCAGCTCACAATAAGGGGGAGATTGTTGCATGAAATTGCAAGTAGTCAGCGCTCCCCGGTGTATCGTGAAAAGGGACTAATCACCTCGTGTGGATCCTTGAAATATGGCGGTGGTGATTTTACCAATCACCTACAGGTTTTGGTCTAATGGAAGTCTTACTACCAACAACAATCTTTGTATGATTATATTGATGTCTAAATATGGTAGCTGGTTGGTTGAGTAGTTCAAATATGTTTTGATTGAAGAATATCCATAATTTGTGATGGTGTATGGTTGAGGAGCATGCATAGGTTGTTGGATGGAATATGTGATTGGTTATGGTACATATTGGGCAGTGAAAGGCAGAGTGTAGTGACAGATTAGAAGTGGATGTGACAGAGGCAGAAAGGGTCATAAGTGCCAGAAGATTGAAGTTTTAGAAACCCTAGGTTCTGAAGGTGTACGCAACCTAACATTGGGACACAATGCATACATACGTGTGATGCACTATAGGAAGGCCGCGTACATACTTGTGCTGTAATATAAACATGTCATGTACATATTGACAGATTGGTATCTGTTTACAAGTTGATTCTTGTACTTGAGGATTGATTCCTCTTCTCAATTGGTGCTGAGATTTGCAGGTTGAGTCTTGCATTGAGATTTGGTTCTCTTGTAGAGTTGTTTCTCTATTCAGTTGATTTTGAAAAACCCCAAGGATTGTAGTCCATAATACAAAACAAACTTATACATATATATTGTGTTCCTTGTGTTCTTTATGGAGATGGTTTATTGATGATTTTTGTTGTTGAGATATGTTTACTAGTTAAAGTAATGAATAATGAGTAAATGGTGATTGCTAACTAAAGTGTTTTGAAAATAAGTGTAAAAATATCCCTACACTAACTCACCCCCCCTCTAAGTGTGGTCAGTGTGTCCAACAATATGAGTTTAAAAGAGACTATAAATGCTAACTCCATTTCCACATGTGTGTTTAAGATGTTATTATAGACAACATATTATTATTTTCCAGCCAATTTTGTTGGTCACAAATTATGAACTATTTATGTTAATCTTGTGAATTTAGGAAGAAGTTCCAAATCTAATTCCATTGAAAATTTCATAAGTAGAATTTAAAATTTAGTGCAACTGAAATGTGATTTAGAATTATCGATGGAAATGAGATTGGATTCGATTAGATTAAATGGTGTGTGAAATTTTAGTTAAAACAATCTAGATTTGTTAACACAGATCTATATATACCAAGAGATCACGTCATAATGAAACCATCTTGGAAGTATTATATTTAATTCATTAAATGTCCAATAGCATACACATGTTTTTCAGTATTTCAAGCATGAAAAGTATGTTTAACGTATGATCAGATCCATCACCAACATACTGTCGTATTCCTCATTCTTTTAGGTGTAAACCAGATAGTAATTTGGTGATGAAGTGAAGCATTTTAGGGCAATGTGAAATTACCAAGATAGCAATGATGTTCATGTGGCTAAATAATTCATGTGGATTCCACCTTAAGACATTTACCATTCAACTGAAAAAGTAGGAAATTAAAGTGTGATTCTGAATAAAAATATTATTTCTATAAACTAATTAAATCCCAAGTATAGCACCATTGGAAGTAGAAATTCAAATACAACAAACCAAGCCTCTAGATCATGAATTTAAACTAGTAAGGTGAGATTAATCATGGACTAAATGATCTAAGTTGTTGACCCATTTTGTGCATCAATTTAGCATGTAGATATGTTTTAACCATGGATTTGATTTAGGTTTTAGGAAAAGAACACTAGATTTTCTCTAAACCATGACGCAATGATGATAGAAATCAGCAAAGTTATGTAATCCTTATTCAATAATAGATTCTAGAAGTGTAGTGTTAAGGTTAATGAGTGAATCTTTGAAGGTTTATTTAGTGAAAGCGAGTTACCAAAGAATGGATCATGTGAAACATCTAAGATATAAGTACCCCAAATAGATCAAATTCTTACTAGCCAATGAGATTGAATAGACAAAACAAATCAGGCCTTTACATTTAACACAACGATTAGGCCTATGAAATTATGTTCTTATTTGATCCATTGTATGAAAAAAATTAGAGCCACTAGATGTAAGAATATGTAAAATGTTTGAAAAAAATAATGCAAAGAAATTGAACCATTTGCAAAGAAAACATCAAGTCTAACTAGATATGAATTATTAGCCTAAAGATTGAAGAAATTGTAACTTATATAAACTAATTTAACTTTATCAAAACCTAGAATTCCCTTAAATTAAAGTACAGGAAAATTGAAATTTAAAAGTGGGTGAGAAAGAAAATAAAGAAGACCAGTGCCTCACTTCCACTTGGGTTGTGGGGTCACACTTGGCCTCTTTTGAAACTATATCCTTGTATTAGAGTTTGGGATTCCAGGCAACCATTAGGTGTACCTAGTAAACTCTTCAAGAAATACTTGGATGCTTCAAATTTTTAGTGGGGAGAAGAGTTTTGTTTTTCAAATCTCTCCTAAGCATCAAAGGGTAGCCCATATTTTATCCTAGAGTAAGAACTAAAAATCAAACAAAGACTTGTTAGACTCAATGCCTGATCCAGATTATTTTGAGAACAACATGAAGGTAGAAACACAACAAAGATATAACAAGGAAATACACAAATATATTGCAAGGAACACAATAATACAATAAAACTCGGACTTTATTAATGACTCTTTGGCATACAAAACACTGTAAAATGCAAAGCACACAAGATAGCTAGAATGGTGGTAGCTTATCTCTAAAGATAGAGATGTGTCGTCTACGCTTATCCGCAAGAAGATGATTATAATGAGGCTCCAAATGCCTTTTTAACATAAAGAATAAATGAGAAAACCCTAAACATCCAAAAATCTAACCTTGGAAGATGAAACACCAAAAGGTTTGTGGGCCCCAATGGGGGTAGTTGATACATCAACTTCCTAAGAGCGTAACTTTTGCATACAATATATGTTTGGGACACTCAGTACCCCATCGAAAAGGTCTAGCCGAGGATTACACATTTCAAACAATCCAATATATGATTATAGCAACTGTAGGGCGCTTCCATGTCAAAAAAATGTCGTTTAGGGCCTCAAAACAACCCTAGAAGTTTGGGAGTTGAAAATCTATAGAAAAACTACCAAGATTGAAACTACTTTTTGAGTCGGTGGAATAGGCGGGTGGCCACCAATTTCCACCTGGATCATTCCTCCCCTCTTAGGAAGAAATAATCTCCATTGTGTCAAGTTCCTCTATCAAATGGGGAAACTTATGTTAAATCTTACTCTTGGTGAAGAAATTGCCCTTGTTTGACGAATCGATAGAGTTGGACATTTTGCTGGCTTGTGCCCTTCATATTGGTGTCCATGATCTAATTTTTTATACCAAAAAAAGTACTGATAGGGGGGTTGAACAATATTGCATTAACCTTATGTGTTTTTCTTTCCTTTCAACCAGTTAAGTTATTTAGAAATGTGCACTTAATGACAGATACAAGAAAAAATAAAAAATAAAATATAAGTTATTTAGAAGTGCACACTTAATGACATATACAAGATGAAATCAAAATAGCACAGTGAACACAATACACAAATATTTTTACATGGAAACCCACTGCGGGAAAAAACCATAGAAAATATTCTTTATGTTCTTCTACAAGCACCAACTTACAAGTTATGAATTTCCAGCTCAATAGGAACCCACATGTTACAGATAAAAAGGAAACCAATTATGTTAGGCTCCAACCTATCACAAATAGTGAGGACACCAATTCTCTTAGGCACCAACCTATTACAAAAATGAGGAAACGAATCCTTAATGAACTTCGACTCACCCTAGCACCACTCCGTCACCCTAAACTGAAAAACATTTGTTACATCACTAAATATTTGAACACATCTTGAAAAAATTACATTTATGTTCTTATGAATTGTTACAGTATCATCTTCCACCTCACTTTGTGCACTCTTTCACGATTAGAGTGCATCCATAATTATACTAATTTTCCTGAGTTCACCTTATTGTATCTGGACGCATAACTATTACAATGTGGATAAACTTTGAACCCATCAAAATCCTGTTAGTTATGATTTTGTATTAATAAGGTATGACGGTTATATTGTGGACAAACTTTGACCATATCAAAATCATGTCAGTTACAATTTTCTCTAAATAAAGTATGTGGATACATGGATGTTACATTGTGCAAACTCTTTGATTAAATCAAATGGACCAAGTCTTCCTATGATTGTGCTCCAGATCATCTGAACATCTCTTGAAGAATGATGCAATAATTTCATTTTGGTCTACAAAGCATCCACTTCCCAGGTAGAACCAGAGAGAAAGACTCAAGTCATAAGTCTTCATCATGTCACACTTGTCCTGCAGTGTGCTTACTGAATCACCCCATCAGATTGTAAGTGACCCTAGTGACTCGTTCTATTGCATTCTACTTCAGACTTCATCTCGTCACACTCCACTACATCATTCATCTCATTAGCTCAAGGCACCCTGCATATTTTCATCTGTGCAATCTTCCACACACTCTGTCGCAGTTCACTCTGTCACTTGTTGTTTGCTCAAAACATCATCGTGTTGCGGCATAAACATCTGCTGAGTCATTCTACGATCGTAGATAAGGGAATTTTTTGCATTCCACTTTACTTATGTATTGCATTGTAGGTTATCCTCCTATTCTATGATCCCTTGATCCTTCAATCCTTCTACGCACTTTTTTTTTCATTTTGTCATGATTTCTTCTAGGAGTTCCATTTCATGTAGATATGAAATAGTACAGTAGAAAGAATCCTTTCGCATACTTCCTCTGCAAGCCTTATGTGCACTTCCTCTACAAGCCTTCCACACACTTCCTCTTCCTGTGCACCAACTTTGCACCATATTATCTATGTACCATACTTTCTGTGGCCTCATTGACATCAATGATAACATACACTCAACAAACTCCCCCTTTTGTCATTGATGGAAAATCTTATTGTTGAGTTGATCCCTCTGTTAGTGTGTTCCACTGGCCCTCACTCCCCCTTGCTATATGATCCTCTTTGTCCCAGCTGTTGACATCAATTACAAGATACACTCAACAAACTCCCCCTATGTCATTGATGGAAACTCTTATTGTTGAGAGTCTCCCTCTATCAGTGTGTTCCATTGGCCTTGACTCCCCCTTGCTCTATGATACTCTTTTTCACAGTTGTATGTTTCTCCCCCTTTGACATCTATGCCAAAGGGAACTGTCCTCCTAACTGTTCTCATCCTGAGAGTGACTCCTGCTATCATGATGTTGTATTTTCTGTTGCTCAATTTCTTGCATTGCTCCCCCTAAGTTTGGGTAGGTTTTTCAGCAGCCTCCAACCTGTCATGAATATTTATGCCCTGGAATGAGGAGTGGGAAGGACTCACAACTTCTCTCTGAGGTACTCAAAGGAGTCCCTAGGTAATGTCTTGGTAAATACATCTACAATATTCTCTTTGGAAGGAACATATTCTAATTTAACCACATGATCCTGAACTTGTTCTTTGAGAAAGTGATACTTGATGGGGATATGCTTAGTTTTAGAGTGTTGAACATGATTTTTGGAGAGATTAATAACACTTGTATTTTCACACATGATAGAAATAGGTTTATCACATGGGACTTGAATATCCTTGAGATTGGTCTTTATCCACAACACTTGCGTACAACAGGAGGTTGTAGCTATATACTCTGCTTCAGCTATAGAGAGAGAAATGGAAGTTTTTTTCTTGTTGAGCTAGGATACTAAACAACTACCAAGGAAGAATGCACCTCCACTAGTGATTTTTCTATCATAAATACTTCTTTCCAAATATGCATATGTACAAGCTCTGAGAATGAGGTTTGTGGTTTTTGGATACCACAACCCATAATCAATAGTTCCTTGCAAATACCTGAATATTATTTTGACTGCAAGAGCGTGAGTTTCCATAGGATTGGCTTGAAATATACCTACCAGACCCACTTATTGTATGATGTCAGGCCTTGAAGTTGTGAGAAAGAGTTAACTTCATATCATAGACCTGTACATGGTCTGATCGACTTGTGGAGCATCATCATCCTTTCTGAGTTTACAACTGGTAGTCATTGGAGCGCTTACTGGTGAGCAGTTTTCCATGCCAAATTTATTCAATATTTCCTTGAGATATTTACCTTGAGAAATGAGAATTCCCTTTTCTAATTGATGAACCTGTAACCCAAGAAAGAAGGAGGGTTCTCCTAACATGGACATCTCAAACTCTTGCTCCATTGCAGTTGTAAACTTCTTACTCATTAATTCAATATTACTGCCAAAAATAATATCATCAACATACACCACAATAATTAACATATATCATTACCTTCGTCCTTGATGTATAAGTTGCTATCAACAATTTCCTTTTTGAATCCTTGTTGGTGCAAATACATGTCCATTCTATAATACCAAGCTCTTGGAGGATGTTTCAGACCATACAAGGCTTTCTTTAGTCGACAAAAATAATTCTTTTTGTCAGTAATAAAAAAAACTTCAGGTTTCTCAACATAAACTTCTTCCTCAAGGTCACCATTTAAAAATGTTGATTTGACATCCATCTAGTTAACTTTGAATTTTTTGTAGCATGCAAAACCCAAAAACATCCTGATAGTTTCACTTCTTGCAACATGAGCAAAGGTTTCTTCAAAGTCCACTCCTTCAACTTGAGCATACCCTTTGCATACTAATCTAGCCTTGTTTATGACTATATGTCAATATTCATTTAGATTTTTTCTATATACCCATTTAGTTCCAATCACATTCTTGTCATTTGGTCTTGGAACAAGATCCCAAGTCTTATTTTCCTCTATTTGTTCTAGCTCTTCATTCATGGCTTTGACCCAGTGATCATCCTGGCTTTCTTGCACAAAGTTTTGGGGTTCAATCATGGACAACAGTGCAAAATTTGCATAGGTAGATGTATCTATAAGTTTTCTTCTGGTTTGTACAGTTGTTTCCTTATTTCCAAGAATCTGAATTTTTGGATGATGTTTTTGAACATACCTTGATGGGGTCTTTGGCTGTGATGTTTCCATTCTCTCTTCTTCTTATAAATCCTCTTGTTCTTATTGCTCGCCCATTCCATCGTCTTGTAGCTCATTGTTGATCGGTTCATCATATTTCTCATTATGATGTTGATATCTCACTGAATGAAGTGGTCCCTAATCTACCTTTACATATATTCTCTCAATTATATTATGGATCCTTTTGTTATAGCACTTGTATCCTTTACTTCTGGAGGCGTATCCTAGCATAATTCCTTCAATTATATTATGGAGCCTTTTGTTATAGCACTTGTATCCTTTACTTCTGGAGGTGTATCCTAGCATAATTCCTTCATCAGCTCTAGAATCAAACTTACCTAAATTGTCTTCATTTATTTTTATGTAGCATTTGCTTCCAAAATATTTGAAGTTCTTTATTGATGATGATCTACCATGCCACATCGCATAAGGTGTTTTATCATTGTTTACTCTTATGTGTGCCTTATTGAGAATGTTGACAGTAGTTTGAACAACCTCTCCCCAAAAGGTTCTGGGTACTTCTCATTCATTAAGCATGGCCCTATCCATTTTTTGAACTGTTATGTTCATCATTTCCACTACTCCATTCTGCTGAGGGGTTTTGACAATAGCAAATTGTCTCTTGATCCCATGTTTTTCATAAAAACTATTGAATTCAATTCCTTCTAGAGAATTCAACAGTTTTTAAAAATCAAATTCCTAAGGTCAAACTGTTGAATTCCTAAGGTCAAACTGTTTTTCATAAAAATTGTCTCTTGATAGCAAGTTCTTAGAATGTTATCTAGAGTTTCATATCCTTTTATTAAATTTATTTGAGTCTTGGATTTCTCTTGATCTTTTCTTAAGGAAACTATTTTTGCTAATAGTTTGTCATAGATATTCTCCTTTTCTTTTATTTGATTTATCAATACTTCTTCCTTTCTTTTGGATTCTTCTAGTTGAATTTTTAAGATGACTATTCCTTCAATGACCTTATTGTCTTTGTCTTTGTAGACCTGCAATTGTTCTTTTCTTAGTCTATTCTTTTTCTTGAGTCGGGAGATTTCCTCTAGAGCACTAATTAGTTCTCCTTCCATGTCTACTACAACTTCACATTCTTTTGTGTTTGTTTGATCAGATTTGTGTTGTTCCAAATCCATGAGAATTTTTTCATCCTAAATTAGATCTGGCTCATATTCTTCTTCATCAGAGTTGTTGTTATCCTCCTTTGAATAAAAAGTATTCCTTTTAAAATAATTTTTAAATTTGCTAGGTTTATCCTTACATTGTATTTCCTTTTAATTGGTGTTATTTCCTTTAAAAGGACATTTAGAGGCAAAATGACCAACTTTACCACAATGAAAGCATTTAAATGGTAACATACCTTTATATTTTCCAGAGCCCCTCTTCAACTTCCTCACAAAGTTAGCCTCTTCTTTATCTGTGAAGTGTTCTGATGAATAATGATCTTGAGATGTTGACTATTTGAATGATTCTTTGAAGATTTCTTCTTTTAGATATTGTTGTTCTTTACTAGTTCTCATATCATAAGTAGTCAAAATTCCATGGAGCCTATCCATAGTCAATTTTTCTATTTCATACATTTTTTCTATAGCTGAGACCTTTGCATCAAGTCTTGAGGGAAGAGATCTTAGTACCTTCTAAACTACCATATCTTTTTTAATGTCCTCTCCTAGCCATTTCATGGTGTTTACAGTCTCATCCAATCTCATAAAGAAACATGCAATATTTTCATCTTCACTCATTTGTAGGATTTCAAACTGCATTATGTGACCTTGAAGTTTGGCCAACTTTATTTTATTTTCTCCTTCATAACTATTTACAAGTTTTTCCCATATTACCTTTGTTGATTCCAACTACATCCCTTTAACAAATTATGTTTATGCAAGTCCTCCTTGTATATAATTCATAGATTTTGCATTACTATAGTAATCTTTCTTACTAGAGTCATTAGTTGGAAGAGTATTTGGGATTTTAAAACTATCTACTACACCGTGCCATACTTCCATACCAAGAGACACCAAATAGGTATTCATTCTGATTTTCCAAAATGAAATATCTGTTCCATTGAATAGAGGTGGTCTGGTTGAAAAAGAATCTTGACTGGCCATACTTTATGTGTGATGCTCCTTCCAGTTGTTAGACTGTAACTAAAAGAACCTCCGCTCTGATACCAATTGTTTATACTCACAAAAATATTGAGAGGGGGGGGTGAACAATATTGCATTGACCTTCTGTATTTTTCTTTCCTTTCAACCAGTTAATTTATTTAGAAATGAACACTTAATGATAAATACAAGTAGAAATCAAAATAACCATCTAAGCTATTTATAAGTGTGCACTTAATGACAGATAAAAATAAATAAAAACAACACAATGAACACAATAAACAAACATTTTTACATGGAAACCCAATACAGGAAAAAAACACAAAACATCTTCTTTATGTTCTTCTGCAAGCACCAACTTACATGTTATAAATTTTCATCTCAACAGGAACCCACCTATCGCAGATAACGAGGACACTAGTCCTCTTAGGCACCAACCTATCATAGATAATGAGGACACCAATCCTCTCAGGAACCAACTTGTTGCAAAAATGAGGACACCAATCCTCAATGATCTTTGACTCACCCTAGCACCACCCTTCCCACCCTAAACTCAGAAAAATTTGTTACATCACTAAATCTTTAAACAAATCTTGACAAATTTACATTTCTATTCTTATGAAATGTTAAAATATCATCTTCCACCTCACTTTATGCACTCTTTCACAATCAGGGCACATCCATACTTGTACTAATTTTCTTTAGTTAACCTTCATATATGTGGACGCATAACTGTTATAATGTGGATAAAATTTGAACACATCAAAATCCCATCAGTTATGATTTTGTCTTAATAAGGTATGACCGTCATATTATGGAAAATCTTTTACCATATCAAAATCCTCTCATTTATATTTTTTTCTAAATAAAGTATGTGGATGCATGACTGTTACATTGTGGAAAAACTTTGACTAAATCAAATGGACCAAGTCTTTTTATGATTGTGCTCCAGATCATCTGAGCATCTCCTGAAGAATGACACAATAATTTCATTATGGTCTACAAAGAATCCACTGTGCAAGTAGAACCAGATAAAAATACTCAAGTTATAAGTCTTCATCTGGTGACACTTGTCCTACAATGTGCTTATTGAATCACCCCATCAAACTGTAAGTGTCCCTGGTGACCCGTTCTATCACATTCTACTTCAGACTTCATCTCGTCACACTCCACTACACCATTCATTGCAGTGCCTCAAGGAACCCTACAGATTTTGATCTGCGCAATCTTCCACACACTCCGTCACAGTTCACTCTATCACTTGTTGCTTTCTCAAAACATTGGTGTGTCACAGCATAAACATCTGTTGAGTCATTACACAATCACGGATTAGGGAATTTTTCGCATTCCACTTTACTTATGTAGTACGTCATAGGTTATCCTCTTATTCTTCACGCACTCTTGGTAGACTCAATTAATTCTATGATTTATTTTGCATTGTTGATCTCTTCATGCTCCAATTTGTCTGCGCACTTTTTTTTTCAATATTTCACGATTTCTTCTAGGAGATTCATTTAATGTGGATATGCAATAGTATAGTAGAAATAATCCTTTCGCACACTTCCTTTGCAAGCCTTCCATGCACTTCCTCTATAAGCCTTATGTGCACTTCCTCTACCTTTGTGCCAACTTTGTGACATATTGTCTATGACTTCATTGACATCAATGACAACATATACTCAACAAACCCCCCCTTTTTCATTGATGGAAACTCTTATTGTTGAGTTTCTCCCTCTGTCAATGTGTTTTGTTGGCCTTCACTCGCCCTTATTGTTTGATTGTCTTTGTCATATTTTTTGACATCAATGACAACATATAATCAACATTGATCAAGTGTCTCCTATTCAATGCAGTCAGGATTGATTTTTGTAGGGGAAAAAGGCTTGGCTGTGTCTGAAGTGTCCAGGAGAGGTGGAAAATATGGTCGAAGTAGTTCCACATTAAATACCATGTGTAAGCCAAGGAAAGGAGGAGTACTTAATTCAAAATAATTCTCACCCACAACCTTGGTGATAGTGTAAGGCATGTATCTAAGTGGGTGTAGCTTTTGATGGGGTCTTGTGAGGTGATCTTTCTACAAATGCAACCATCCTTATCTCCCACTTGAAATGTGTGTGGTACCCGATGTTGATCATGACACTGCTTGTATTTGGCATTGGATTTCTGCAAAATATCATGAAATTGTTGTTGGATGTTGCATGGGAGGACCCTTCTTGTGTAGCGTCAATGGAAAGAGCTACATCAATGGGGGCCAATGGCTGGAACCCCAAGCACATATGAAAAGGGTTGTGGCCAATAAAGTTCTGGAGGGATCTGTTGTAGCTACGTTGAACATAAGGAAGGATTTCATCCCATGTGCATGGATGTTTGGAATTATACATCTTCAAGATATGGACAATCATCTTGTTGACTACCTTTGTTTATCCATTAGTCTATGGGTGGAAGGCAATCGATTTGGTTAGCTTGATGTGCATCATCGAACATAAGCTGGACCAAAAATTACTCGAGAACCTATTGTCTTGATTTGAAATAATGGTTCGTGGGAGCCCAAAATGAATCCAAACATGTTCAAAGAAGAGCTTGGTGGTGGGATCAGCTATGATTATTTTCTTGCAAGGTGCCAAAACTTCCATCTTAGAGAATCGTTCAATGACCACGAAGACACAGTCATTCCCATGCTTGGTCGAAGGAAGACCAAACATGTAATCCATGGAGATGGACTACCAAGGTCTATATGAAGTAGGAAGAGGGGTCTATTTCCCCTGTTTCTTGATGGAGGGCTTGGAAATGACACAAATAGTGCATGATCCGATGTACTTGTAGACATATTGTCGAAGCTTTGACCAATAAAAATGTTGTTATAGTACTGCCACTGTTTTTTCCATAGTAAAGTGTCTTGTTGCCTGACTGTAATGAACTTCTCAAATCGGTTTTACATGTTCACTTGAAGGAACACTTAGACTGCTCATATGACATATGAGTCCATCCTAGAGATAAAAGTATGGAACTAGTTTTCATGTGCTCAATGTATGATATGTAGAAACAAAGTCAAAGTAATTATTGTATAATTGTGGCCACTTGGACGTCTCATGCCCACAGGAGTTAAGAACTGTGGTTAGCGCCACAACTGGGGGTCGAATAAGGCAATTTGTGACATGGTTGGTGCTTCCCTTCTTGTACTTGATGTTCAAGTGGAATTTCTACAGGTACGTGGACCACTTCTGATGGCGATAATTATGTAACTTTCTTGGTGACTGCATGAATTGTAGAGGTCTATGATTAGTGTGTATGATTGTTTCCTTCCCTAGAAGGTAATGCTTCCACCGTCAACATGTCTGCACAATGGAGTACATCTCTTTATCGTAGGTGGGGTATCTGCAAACAACATCAAATAATGTTTCACTTTGATGGGCCATTGAATTCTCATGCTGAGTGAGGACTGCACTGATAACATAATATGAAGCATCTATCTCAATCTCAAATGGTTGGTGCAAGTCTAGTAGAATAAGGATTAGTGTTGAGTAGAGGTAGAATTTCAAATCATCGAATGATTTCTGTTGGGAAGAAACCCAAACAAACTTGGCCTCTGCTCCACACTTGGTCACCTAGCTTAGGGCTTAAGAGATATGAGAGAAACCCAACATAAACCTGTGGTAGAAGTTAGTGAGGCCCAAAAATCTATAGATTTCAATCATTGTCTTCAGGGCCAGCAAATTGTGGATGACTTAGATCTTGGTTGGATCCACATGCACACCTTGCTCATCCATGATGTATCCCAAATATTGGATTATTTTCATGTTGAAAGAACACTTCTCCAAATTGGAATATAAATTGTGTCATCATAGGGTTCCCAAGACCTACTGAATATGCTTCAAATATTCCTCCCAGGTTTTTCTAAAGATGAGGATGTCATATAGACATATAACCACACAGGATTTTTTGAATGGCCACAATATATCATCCATTATATGCATGAATGTGATTGGGGCATTAGTCAATCCGAAAGGCATGACCAACCACTCGAAGAGACCTTATTTATACTTGAAGTTCATCTTCCATACATCAGTTTACTTAATTGGTACCTGGTGGTAGCCTGACTTCAGATCAATTTTATTGAAAAACTTGGCTCCCTTGAGTTGATCAAGCAGATCATCAATTCGATGGAATGGGTACCGGTTCTTGATCGTGATCTTGTTCAGGGTTCTATAATCAACATAAATTCACCATGTCCTATCCTTCTTCTGTACCAAAACAATTGGGCTCCCGCAAGGTGAGGATCTTGGTCTGATGTGGCCCTTCAAAATTAGTTCTTTGATCTAGTGTTTGATTTATTCATTCTCCATAACAGAACGCTTGTATACAAGGTCATTAGGTAGAGGTGCATCGGGTTTCAAATCAATTGAGTGCTTTACTTGACAATGCAAAGGCACCCCAATAGGTGATGAAAATATGTCTTTGTGTTATTCTACTATCTTGTCCACCTGCTGTTGTTGTGTAGAGAGACCCTGTGAAAAGGTTTTGGAAATTTAAGTGACTTTTGTTTCACCTTCCAACCAAACCATAAAAAGGAAAAAATTCTTGGTTTGAGAGACCACCTTTTTGCACTGCTTCATGGATATCAAAGATACCGCAATAGTTGGGACTACCTTCGGCACCTTGTAGAGTTGATATCCCAAAGTAATAATGACACTACAAGGCCTATATTCATAAACAACATGGCACTTCCATATATGTGGTTTTCTTAACAAAACATCACAAAATTTAAGGGAGGAAACATCATACAATGCCTCATCTTTGATGGGTTTGATACCATAGTGCAGATGACATTGTTGTCTGACGTGGATGTCCCATCCCTAGATGATTCAATTGATGGTGTATGGTTGAGGATGCAACGTCATTATTAGGTTCAACCTCTTGATGACCTTTGTCAATATTAGGTTCTTCTATCTACCACTGTCAACAATGAAATGTAGTGGGATCCCCTTCACCCACATCTGTGAGTGGAAGAGGCGCTCCCCTTCTTCAAGCTCCTTTGATTCCTCTCGATGGAATTTTTTGGTAGCGATGGTGACACTATGTTCTGCGTCAATAATCCATTTTCCCTTTTCTAGTTATGAATCAGAGTCAGGCCAAGACAAGGTACATGACTAAACAATGTATGAATATCATGTGCCAATACAATCTCAACATAGGTGCTCTAGTAAAACTATGGGTAAACACAAGAGGCGCCCTCAAAACTATCAATGAAACCTCCTAATGAAGTGCACCGTCATATATGAAGTGTAACTACCCACAGATGATTTTATAGAAGGTTTGAAAACAAGTGCACCTTCTTAACCAATTGCATAAAGTGTGGAATAAATCTAAACCAATCACCAAGAAACATGGAATAAAAGTGTGCATGTTTTCAATCTTAGTCTACTTAGGCCCTATAATTAATAAATTAGTTTAATACTCAAAATAGTTAAAAGTTAGCATAATAACTCACAAAATAAACTTTCAAACCTATCATTGTTGGCATGTTTTCAGAAATAGGTAGAGTATGCATATTTGTTTGTCATTGATGGCAATGGAAAGATCAACTAAGAAGAGGAATAGTGATCGTTGGATCCTTCAGAATCCCCGATGGTCGTCATATACTCTCAAAGTAGAAGGATAGATAAAGGGGGGATAATAGGTTGAAATGTTGATTAGCAGATATCTCGTCATTCATCGGATTAAAACATGATTCCCGACAGCCGTCGGATCCAGTGGAGTTGCAAGGAGGACAAGCCCAGGAGTTAGTTAACACTCCAAAGTAGTGAAATGACATGAACCATTGGATGCAGAGTACACGTGGCAAGAGGTCATCATTTCGCTGACTGAAAGGTCAAAGGAAGGAGGCTCCTAACCTCTCGAACTCGCAATATGCGAAATCACGATATAATCTCAGCCGTTGGATTGAAGACAAATCTGGGTCGTCAGATCTAGGAGGTAGATCATGACAGACCACGTCGGCGAGGATAGGTGGCAACTTACGACAACAAGGACATGTGGCACGAGCATATAAGGAAAAGTGTCAAATTGTTTCGGCTTTTCAGGCCACTAGAAATCGTAATTCTGAGTGACACGTGGTAGCCTCTCGGCTCTTGACATGTCATTGAGTGATGCAAGAATGACATCACTTCAAGAGTTTCATCTTTAAAGTCCCAAAGGCTCAAGTACCGGGATGGAGGAGAGTCGTCTGATCACCATGAATTGTGGACCATTGATCTGACTCCATTACGGAGTTTCAAATATTGGGAGTTGGAGGAGTCAAGACTGTTCACCTCTGGATTACCGAAATGTGAAATGCGAAAATGCCTTTTTGTGTAGGTTGTGGTCACCGTCGGTGATCATATGAGAGGGTAGATCTAGCGGAGCTAAGCTCTTTTTTGGTGATCACAACTTGGAGTGTCGAGACCCTTTGACATAGGATTGCCGAAATGCGAAATGTGAAAGGCTTTCTGATTAGGCCCGTGGTCACAGCCAGTGGGCATATGGAGTAGGCACAAGATCCATCATTGGTAATCCAACAGTGCAGGTTAATCAGGAATATGATCAAAGGGTCATTGTTTATTTTCATGATTAATAAGCTCAGTTATGATTCAGTTAGAAAATTAAATCATGGTTCTTGATCGATTGGTGATTCAGTTGCTGAGACGTTTTTGTCTTTGCCCAAGATTCGAGGTGTAACTGATGAGGCTGGTGTGTATAAAAGGAGAGATGCAACAACTGTGCATTGTTGGTTGTTCTAACCAGAAAAATGAGATGAACTACAAGAAGGGTAAAATTACAGTATGCAGAGCATGAGATAAAACTCATAGATTAGTAACAGTCACTGAACAAACAGAAGCAAGAGAAGAATAGCATGAAGCAGAGAAGAATTGTAGAATAGTTTTTGAACCAGAGAAGAACTGCAGAACAGTGAAGAAGGGCTAAGAATTGAGATACCTATATTGTTTGTTTTTGTTTGTCAATCATTTATTCATAATCAGGGAGGAAGGGTGGTGCTAGGGGGGACTGTGGTCCTCTGATATTCAAGTTGGTGCTTGAATATTGGAAGTTGTATCTTCTATCTAGTTGTGGCTAGAAAAATAGGGTGGCAAGGTTGTGCTTGGGAAAACACAGAGTTTTCTGTATACAAGTTGGTGCTTGTATAAATCCAGTTGGTGCTGGAATATTTAGGGAGTTGGTGTTTCCTTTTAGTGGATGCTAGAGAAACCAGATAGTTGGTGCTCTCAACAAGTTGGAGCTTGTAAAACAGAGGTAGTCGCGTCACTTTGAGTTGGTGCTCAAACATAAATGATGTACATAACTTAAAATACTGCCTATCATTTTGAAGAAGAAGAGGTTTTCTCCCTTTATGGGTTTCCTCGTGAAAATCTGTCTTTGTGTATATCTTATGTGTGACTGATGCTCATTATTTATGTTGTCCATATGATGCATAATATTAATGGTCACTTGGTGAAAGATTAAAAATGGTTTAATAGACTTAAAATTGTTTAAGCACAGTGACAATTGATTCACCCCCGCCTCTCAGTTGTCTTAGTAATTGTTGAAATAATGTAACTGCAAAGAGTATTCATATTATTATTGATATATTATTTATAAGATTAATCCGCATTGTGGATTAATCATGTCGGTAATTGTATTAGGACCAAATCCCCTTTTGTGGATTGGTCAACGGACAATTATAATAGGCAGAATAAGAAGTCGGCCCCAACAGTTATTATTGAGTCCCAGAAAAATAATAAAGGTGGGTTTACCCACCCAGAGTGAGAGGTCGACCCTGCCAGTAAAGACCCTTTACACGTTCCAGAGTTGTATATATAGAGAGGCTAGCGCCTCACTTTATCACACAACTCACTTGCTCATTCTTAAGAGGCAAGCTGCAACTTACCAATTGGAGAGAGGGAGAAGAGTGGCACATATTTTGGAGAGGACTATCTGTATTGGTTTGAGTTATCTCTTGAAATTGTATTGGCTATTTATGATACATAAGTTTTTGCTAGGTTTTCTTCCCCTAGAGGGTTTCCCAGGACAAATGTTGTGTCTCTTGTGAATGTGTATTTCTCAGTGATCTTGTTCTTATGTTGCTCTTATTTATTGAAATGCAAAGAACTATAATAATGGCATAAACATTAACAGTAATTTCAACAGTCATGTCTATCTAGGTCTAACAATTATCACAACAATGAGTCAACAATAATTCCAAATCCACAATTAATAAGGGAAGTGTAATAATAGTGATTATAGAATGCAAATGATTTTTAATGAATAATAATAAATATATAAATAACAAGCAAAGAATAGTAATTTATTTTTCAAAAACCCTTCCTAAGTGTAATTTGAACAAGTCTTCTAGGTTCTTCCTCACAACTAAGGTTGACATCCATTACACTTTCCCTAATTTCCAGAGACGTCTACTCCCCAAAGGCACTCAATTTTGAGAACCTAAGTGCTTTGATATCACTTTGCAACAACCCAACCCAACATGAATTGGTTGAGAGGGTTGTTGCTTGATAAAAATCTCCCTCCAAATAATTTAAAGATAACTCAGGAATCAATTTACAATATATTAGTAGCATTATTAATACATACACAAGTTTCCTCACTTTGATGTAGACCAATCCTCCAATGTAGAACTATCAATGTAGGGTAAATAACACCCAAAGTTCATGTTTCCTCCCTACCAATGCAACACCTAGTAATAGATCTTATCCCTTGAGTAGAACTTAAGCTCAATGAGAATATATGGTAACACTCCCTCGATTCTATACTCAAACTAACTCACCCTGCCCAAAAAATAACAATAATGGGTTAAAATCCAACTATATGTAGCAATTTTGTGGTGGAGAGGATAATGTCTTACTACAACACCACACCTCTCAGATTTCTGGTTTGAAAGAACACTTCCACTCATGCTCCCAGTATTGCAATACATCCAACAATGGGGTTTTTCCAATCAAGTGTCAAGTTCAATAATGGGCCTTAGCACCCCACTTTGGCTAGGTACACCTCCCACCTCCTCTGTCCCACTCAAATAATGCTTAAACAATGTTCAAAATGCTCCAACTACCAACATAACTAGTATGGTTCTCTTTCTCAAGAGAACCATACTAATGGAAATGTTTTTTTTGTTTTTTTTGTTCTCTATTCCTAATAACCATAAATATAACAACCTCTCTTCCCAAGGACCTCCTCCTTTTCACCCCCCTTCCAATATTAGTTAACACCCCTAAATAATCTTAGGGAAAAATTAGGGTTATGTTTAGGAATGTTGAAGTCATATGATAGGTTTTTGGTGGATTAAACATAGCCCCCTTGGGCCTTAAAGATTAAATCAACTTAGGAACCATATTTCAAATGTTTTAAACAATATTTCCATTATGAAACCTCACAAGGTACTAACTTCTATGCTGACTATTCTCATTGATAAAAAGTCCTTTCCCAGGGTGATATTTCCACCACATGATTAACATTCATTTGGGCTACTACCAACATCTAACCTAGGTCAGGGTGGGTCCTAAGAATCATAAAGTTAATCTTCACCATTCCTCAAAAAAAAATTAGTTCCTTAAAAACATCATATTACATCATTGGACCAACTAGCCATGGGCATACATTGATCACAACGAAATCAATATATATTGTATCCTTCAATCACTAGAGTAAATTGTGCTAATTAATAATGATAATGCATGTATCATAATAATAAGTGAAGCATTAGTTTTATCTCCTAGTCAAATGGAATAAAAATCCACATGCTAGTAACATTAATCAAATACATTTCTCGTATCCAAAATAACAACATATCATATTCAACAAGTAAAAACTTAATTACCGACTTGACAAGAACCCTCCAAAGTTCTCATTTTTTAGAGTTCTCATTTAGTGGTTATTTATACCTCAAATTGAAAACTGGTACTCCCAAAATCACCCCTATTTTTCAATGTTAAAATTGCAATGTTTAACAACCATGCCATTAAAACCTTATCATCTTGCAAACAAAAACATTAAAATCAACGCTCAACCCAAAAAGTGGTGCTCCTAGAATCTCTTGTTCCTTTGTTTTTTTCTGAGGTTAAAATGACAACTTGTTTGAAACCATGGCCTTGACAATCGCCACCATTGTAACAAAAACCTTAAAATCAACCCTCGAATGGAAAAATTGTGCTCCCAGAATCACCCACTTCTTTTCAAGGTTAAAATTACAACCTGTTTGAAACCATGGCCTTGACAATCAATCGTTACAACAAAAACCTTAAAATTCAACCCTTGAATCAAAAAGTGGTGATACCATAATCACCATTTTATTTTAGGTTAAAATTACAACTTGTTTATAACTATGGCCTTGATGGTTGATATCATAGAAATACAAACTTTAAAATCAACCCCCAAATCAAAAAGTGGTGCTCCTAGAAGTACCTCCATTTTTTCAAGATTAAACTTACAACTTTTTTGAAACCATGGCCTCAACGACCAATACCATTGCATCAAAAACCTTAAAATCAACCCCCAAATCGAAAAGTGGTGCTACAAGTAACACCCATTTTTTGGAGGGGGAGGGGGGCTTAAAATTGCAAAAATGTTGAAACCAATGTGCAAAACATTAGTATTGTTAAACAAGGGGAAAACATATTTAAATAAATGAGAAAACACATAATTTAACAATAACTTAAGAAAAAAGAATAAAATAAAATAAATAAATCTACCCTTGCTCCTCCTCTTCAAAACAAAATAAAAAAGAAACCCAAAAATAATTTTTTTAAACGAGTTTCTAAAATAAATTAAAACAAATAATATAAATACAAATATTTAAAAATATATATTGAAAAATATTAAAAACTTCAACAACTGTAACCAAATATATGAAAAAATGTATAATTTAAAAAAAAATAAAAAAAAAAAAATAAATAAATAATTAAAAAAAAAACTTGTGGAGGGGGTAAAGATTCCTGGAATTGTCCCACCCCCACCCCTTACCATTCCCCATCCACCCCCCTCATCCCCCTGATGAGCCCCTCACATAACCCATTGTCGCCACCAAGATGAACAAATCACATTTTCTCCAAGTGCCTAGAGCTCATCCTTCTAGGTAGGTACCTCTCCTATTATGTGCACCAATGGGTTAGACATCATGCCAATCAAAATAAAAATCTTCTAAGTAGTGGGCTATGTTACAACTCTATCCAAGGTTAAGTATCCAATCAAACTAAGCCATCTATATTCCCATCAAGCATCGCCAATGTAAAAAGAGGCTTAGTGCTCTCATAGCTAGGTGAAAACACTTTTGGAGTAATCCCAAAAGCTATCACTAAAACTCTATGTTTTGAGCTTACACCTTGTTGATCATAAAATATGCTTAGTTATTTATGAATCTCTCTCTTGTATATCTCATTTTTGTACTTAGAAATTTTTCCACTTTATCTCGGGTTCATGGTGTCTTTTTATAACTTTTTCCTCCCCCAACGTGCACCGTTGTGTTCCTTCATAAACATAATGCACCAATACTTAGATTATTTTGGTGTATTTCACGGATTCATCACCTATTCTCTTCCAAGTCCAAACTTCCACCGTCACCAAAATGCACTGCCATTTTCCACCATCCTCATTTTGTACCATACTTAGAACCTTTTCTAATTTTCATTGTGGGTTGAATTTACTCATTAATCTCATTTGATTATCATGATGACCAGTCCATTCATTTGCTTCACGATACATAGTTATTTTTTTGAGATATCACTTCTCTCTCAACACTTCAATACTTATCCAATTCAACCTTTATCGCGGGATCGAAGATCATATCACAATTCTTAAGAAATCCTTTTCCTTTTCCTCCATCTATCTGCTTTGTGATACTTAGTTGTTTTCTGAGATTTTACTGTGGGTCTGTGGGTCTAGACATACTTCACTATCTCTTTGTATACATCCACTTATTTGTCTCTCTATGGTGAACCCTTGTCTCTTCTCATCACATTCTCCGAGTAATATTAAATGCAAATATTATGAAAAATAACAAGTTGTTAAGTATCAAATGGTCATTATTAATGGCGACTTTCTCGAGACCATTCTCAATAAATTGAAATTAAATTCTCCCTAATCATCCTTTCAAAAAAAGAGCTTCAAGATACATTATGTAAAAATATTTTCTTTGGTATTAACGTTCCAAAAAACTATACATAATCCACCAAATCCTTAAGCACAATGGCCAGAAGGAAAGAGAGATTTTGTGGAGATACTCTTAATACATTTAGATGAGAAGATCCAAAATTTCACTGTTCTAGAGCATACAAATACTATTCTACATTGTCGCTTCTAGAAATAAATGCTTATGATATTTGGACACCAGCAATAGCCAAAGCAGGGTGTGTTCCAGAGTTTTTTGATGCTACAGAGTTGGTTTCATGGTGTACAGATAAATATGAGAAAAAACAAAGAATAGTTTTTTTGCAAGGACAATCCCCAATCTCTTTGACACCTTCAACTTCCAAGAAAATGTTCAGGTTACTAGAGCCAGCGATGACTTTCAAATTTGATGAAGCCAAAGAGTTCCTAAAGACTAGAAATGGTGGTTAGGATATTTTGTAGCAATATCTGGAAGACCCAACGACGTTGTCAGAAGCTTTATCAACCATACAGGTCAATCAGTTAAGAAAACCAAATCAAGAAATGACATGGCTCTTTGCTAGGGTTTTTAGAAAAGAATCAACTGCTACATTTCCTCATTTAGCTCTACATCTTTTATATTTTTCCATCAATGAGAAGGTGATCTTTGATTGGTCGAAAATTATTTCTTCTGAAATATCTTTCCAATTATCAAATTTTAAGAAGAATAGGAAGTTCTATATGTCTGCGTATTTAATATTTTCTATTACATACTGTCATGTATTCAAGGGATTGCATTTAGATAAACAAGTTAACTCCAAGTTAGACCCAATTAATACATGGTACCTTGCCTTATGGAAGAAAAAGGTCATGTATCATTTCTATGAAGTGTATGATTCATTTGTTTATTCTTTTAAGAAACTCATATTTGGACCTGGTCCTTCAAGGCTTTCTTTAGAAGTGACAACTTTTCAAGATAAAAAGGGAATTTTTGAAGCAATGTAACATTATGGTGTCATTAGGATTTACTTTTCTCGAGAAATCCCAATTTATCTTCCATTTTATGTACCAGATAAGATATTTGTTATAAAAGTATGCATGCAATATATATTTTGGGATAATTTCTTTTATGAAAGAAAGGAAAAGCAATTCATTTCCTTGTCGTAGAAAATTGGAGAAACAACATTAAAGCACACCTCAAAAATTGATGAGTTAGCAGTCCAATTTGATCAGTACAACTTAAAGGTGGTAAATGAAATTAAAGTGTTTGACGCTAATCAATATTTTATAAATCACATGATCTTTGTGGGTTTCAATGTATCATATGCAAATACTTAATTATTTGGAGAAGAAGAATATGATGGCAAAAACCCTAAAGTAGTTCCAATTGGAGATATTGAAGTTGTTATGAGCATTAATGAAACACATAGACAACATGGAAAGGTTGGAAACAAAAGAAGCACACAATCTCAAAATACTTCTCAAACAAGTGGCATACCCAAACAAAACCCTCAACTTGTAACCCAAGAGCAGAGGAAATCTTTAACTGAAAATTTTGGTGGTGGAGATGACCATAATCCCCCTAAAAGGAATCTCGAAAGGCCTCATAAGCTCACAATAACTAGTAAAAGAAAAAAATAGAAAAATCAGCAGGAAGTAGATGAGGTTGTACCTAAAGATACAGATCCCCTTGAGGACATGGGTTTGGATGAAAATATTGAAGATATAGAGTTTATGGACGATGAGAAAAGTGATAGGATATTTAGACACTTGGGAGTTAGTTAATATCTACTTGGTCTAATGTGTTGATTAGGTAAAATTGTGTTTCTTAGTGTCTTTCTTTAGTATGCATTAGTATGTATTTGTAGTTAGGAAAATTGGCGGTCACAATATGTTCCTGACATAGAGTGATCTGACAGTTCATATTCTCCTTGATCTTAATGACTACATTGATTTGGGGCTTAACACTCGATTGGTCCATGATCTCTATTTGCCGATGATCAATTGTGAGAAACTCTCTTGTAAAATCTCTCTGTAATATTTTTTTTTTCCATTAATAAACTTGATCTAGGTGGATATTGGTGGCCACCCACCTATTCCAACTAGCTCCTCTTGACAATTGTTAGTTCAACACGTTCTTCTATAATTCTTTGTAATTGTGGGTTCTACACTTTCGGGATTGTTTGAAGCTCTACACGGCTTCCAGTTGGATATTGGTGTCCGCTCACCTAATCCAACTGGATTATTTTGGAAGTTTTCATGTCAATACATATTTTTGTACTTCCAGGGCCGTTTTAGGGCCCTAAACAGTGTTTTTTTGGCTTGACATAGTTAAACTGTATACAGAGTCAGATTTTGATGGAATAATGTGTATTTCTTGAAAATACCTTTCCAACAGGCTATCACGCACCTAAACTAGAGATCGTATGCAAAAGTTACGACCCCGGGAAGTTAAGGTACCAACTTACCCATCGAGGCCCACATAAATTTTGGTGTTTCATATCCTAGGGTTAGGTTTTTGGATTTCTAGGGTTTTGGCATTCACGAGTAATGTTAAAAATGCCTCTAGAGCCTCATTGTAATCATTCTGCTAAGAAGCCCACAGGGGTTTGGTCTAGTGGTCAACGAATGTACTGTTAAGGTGTCTGTGTTGTTATGTAGGTCACGAGTTCAAACCTTGATTTATCTGGAGGTGTGCTTGCGGGCTGTACGATTCTCCCTAGGGGTTATAAGGTAGCCGACAGGATTCGACCCTGTGTCACACGAGTACGATACTGTCGCTGTTGCCGATTCCCCTAGTCATAAAAAAAAAAAAAAATCATTCTGCTCAGACAGATGCACGTATTAGACACATCTCTTCTCTGAAATAGCTACCACCATTCGAACAAGTTGTTTTCAGTTCTATAGTTTTACAGTTTCAACCTATTTTATTTATTCAATAAAAGTTATTGTTCACTGGATATATGTTGTTGTTCCTTGTATCTCTATGTTATTGTATTCAGTCTGTTATTCCTTTCGTTGCACTCATAAATCTGGATCAGTGGTATCAGAGCGGTCTACTCTTCATTTATTTTTCTTCGTACATGTCGCCGACAAGATCTAGGTACAATAAGTTGGGACTCAAACCATTCGATATTTTGCAAGATTAACCACGTTGATCCTGACAACAACCCATGGTGGATGAGAAGAAATATGATGGAGCAGGAGATCCTTTTAAAATGTTGCTCGAGGAATCCCTTGCGTGAAAAAGGAACGAAATGATGGAAAAATTTGCACAGATCCTTCAGTGGTTTCCCATAGGAGATGCATCTTCATCAAGCGGCCATGAAACCCCCTTCAAGGTACAAGTGAATTTTGATATTCCATTATTTTAAGGACTGATAGATGCAGATACTATAGATAAATGGTTGAATCTCCTCGAAGGGTATTTTTTGTTCCATAATTTTTTCGACAGGGAAAATATTAATTTTGCACTTCTCAAGGTTGTCCCCCATGTTAAGGACTGGTGGGATACTTACTCTCAGCAAAGGGCCATAGAGGAACCTGCAATATTTGTGGTCTCCCCCACATGGGATTCCTTCAAGGATGCAATTAAATAATAATAATAACCTATTGGAAGCTACGTGGACCAATACATAAGATGGACCACGCTGCGTCAGGAAAGGGACCAGACAGTACCAGATTTCACCAATATTTTCCATACCCTACGCACCAAATTAGGTATCAAAGACTCTGAATGACATATGGTGCTCAAATACTGTGGTTGTATGCATAGATAAATTCAAACAAAAATGGAGTTTCTAGACATCGCATCATTAGGTGAGGCTTATAGATATTTTGTCAATATCGAGCATAAATTTAAGCAGAAGAGGTGAGAGTTTGGATCTGCAAACTCCTCACAACCGAAGCAGGGCAAAGGCAGCCCCAAACCACAAAACAAGGGACAGAGAAAATATGTCCACTCTTAGGACAACCAGTCCAAGCCACAACTCAACAAGGGTATTAAGAAGTCGAATAAGGATGCAGGAAAATGGTGTGAATACCATAAAATCCCTTGCCACAACACCGAAGAATGTCCCTCCAAGAAGTCACTGGTGGCCAAGCTGAAATATTCTAAGTTAGAGGAAGATTCTGACTCTGAATCAAGTCCAAAAAGTGGGAAGTGGATCATCGTTGCCAAACCTAGTGCCACTATCGCTACCACCAAATTCCAACCAAGTGAACCAGAAGAACCAGAGGAAGGGAAACGCCTCTTTCACTCACAGATGTGGGTAAAGGGGACTCCGCTGCATTTCATTGTCGATAATGACAATCAAAAGAACATGATTTCAACAGAGGTCATCAAGCGGTTGGACCTTCCAATAACACTGCACCCACAACACTACACCATCAGTTGGCTTCGCCAAGGATGAGATCTCCACGTTAGCCAATAGTATCATCTAGCCTACAACATCAAGCCCTTCAAAGACGAGGTATTGTGTGATATCGCTCCCCTTGAATTTTTTTATGTTCTATTAGGCCGACCATATTTGTGGAAGTGACATGATGTGTATGATTCTAGACCCCACAGTTTTATTATTACTTTGGGTAGAAAAGTGGACAGGATACCATAAGTAGCGCCGCCTACCGCTATTTCTTTAATATCTGCAAAGCAATACAGTAAGTTCATTTCACAGACAGGGAAGTTCGTCTTCTTTTTTATCCATTCTCGTGGTAAGCAGGAGGTCTCTGCCACATCCATGACCTCTACACAGAGCCTCTCTTTGCAGCAGAAGCAAGTGGATGGAATTGTGGAAGAGTATAAAGAAATCTTCTCCTCACCCACCAAGGTACCGACGCATTTCCAAGTCAAGCATCCAATTGATCTAACCCCCGATGCACCGCTTCTTAATGCACCAGTCTATCATCAGTCATTGATGGAAAATGATGAAATAAAGTGCCAGATCCAAGAGCTTCTTCAAAAGGGGCACATACGACCCAACTCCTCCCCTTGCAGAAGCCCAATTGTGTTGGTGCAAAAGAAATACAATACCTGGCAACTCTACATTGATTATAGAGCATAAAAAAAAATCATAGTCTGCAACCAGTACCCAATTCCATGAATTGATGACCTTCTTGAACAAATCAAGGGGGAAAAGTTCTTCAACAATATTGACCTAAAGTCTGGCTACCACCAGGTTCCCATCAAACCGACTGATGTATGGAAGACAACTTTCAAATCTAAAGAAGGTCTCTTCAAATGGTTGGTTATTCCCTTTGACTTAACAAATGCACCAAAAAATTTCATGAGATTGATGGATGATGTATTGAGACCCTTCACCAACTCTTTTTTGGTGGTGTATCTGGATGAAATCCTCATCTTAAGAAGAACTTGGTAGGAGCACATGCAACATATTCAATAGGTTTTAGGCACTCTGAGGCAACACAAGTTATATGCCAACTTGGAAAAATGCTCCTTTGTCATGAACATGGTCCAATACTTGGGCTACAGTGTTGATGAGCATGGGGTACATGTGGATCCAACTAAGATCCAATTCATTCATGACTAGCCAGCTCCGACCACACTAACCAAGCTTCAGAGCTTCTTGGGACTTGCCAACTTCTACCGAAGGTTCGTGTTGGGATTCTCCCATATTGCATGGGCCCTCAACCAAGTAATCAAGGGTGGTGGAAAGGAAAATTTCATGTGGGGGAAGGAACAAAAACAAGAATTTGATGATCTAAATCATCTCTTGTGCTCAGCTCCAGTACTTTCCTTACCTGATCTACAACAATCGTTTGAGATTGAGACTGATGCCTCTGACTATGTTGTAGGTGTAGTTCTCACTCAGCATGGTCATCCAATAGAGTACCATAGTGAGACACTCTCAGATACTGTCCGAAAATACCCCACCTATAAAAAAGAAATGTACTCCATTTTGCAAGCATGTCGTCAATGGAAACATTACATTCTAGGAAAGGAGACAATCATCCACACTGATCACAAGCCTCTGCAGTTCATATAGACATATGGGAAGTTGCAGAACAACCACCATCAAAAGTGGTCCACATACCTACAGCAGTTCCATATCAACATTAAGTATAAAAAAAGGGAGCACAAATTGTATCCTTGACTGCCTCAGTCGCCCTCCCATTACTACACTCACCACAATGCTCCATTCCTATGGGCATGGGGCATTTGAGTGGTCCCAAATTTATCAGCGTCATCCTGACTTCGCCACCACCTATCAAATATTGGGTACAAGAGTGAATGCCACCAATTTTCACATCTAGGATGGACTATTATGCCATTTGGGCCACCTCTGTGTTCCCACAAGGGAGCATGCAAAGCTGATTTGGGAGGCTCACTATAGTCGGATGGCAAGACATTTTGGCATGGAGAAAATTGTGGTCATTCTACAAAAACATTTTTATTCCCCAAAACTTTGTCAAGACATCAACAAGTATGTCAGATCTTGCACTGCCTGTGTCATTTCCAAGCTAGCCATCAAGAAGCAAGGCTTATACACCCCTCTTCCTACTCTTGAGAGTCCTTGGGAATGCATCTCGATGGATTACATGTTTTTCCTTCCATCCACGAAGCACAACAATGATTGTGTATTTTTGGTGGTCGATCGGTTTTCGAAGATCGCCATTATCACAGCCTGCAAGAAGAGAATCAAAGTGACATATACTTCCAAGATCTTCTTTGAATGGGTGTGGGCCATTTTGGGATACCAAAGACCATCAACCCATATCAAGACAACAGGTTACTCAACACATTTTGGTCGAGTCTCTGGTCATTATTGGACACCAAGCTCACTAAATCCACTGCTTTCCACCCCCAAACCAATTGCCAGTCAGAGGTCATCAATTGGATGATTGTGCACATCCTGTGCATGTACAACTCTAAGAATCCACGTACATGGGATGAGAGTCTTCCCTATTTTCAACACAGCTACAAAATGGCTCTCCATAGCTCCACCGACAATAGCCCATTTCAGGTCGGACTAGGATTCCAACCCCTACGTCCCATTAATGTTGCACTACCTCTTGCAACCACACAGGAAAAATATTTCCATGTTCAGTCTTAGGCCAACAAAGCCACCAAATTCATTGAGCAGATTCATCACATCCGCCAACAAGTCCATGAGATTTTTTCAAAAGCCAATGCTAAGTACAAGAAGCGCCATGATCAACACCAGGTACCGCATCAGTTCCAGGTGGGGGAAAAGATCCGATTACATTTGCAGAAACAACACCTTACAGGGCCCCATCGGAAGCTCCGCCCACTTCGCTATGGGCTTTACACTATCACCAAGGTTGTGGGTAGCAATGATTTTGAGCTCAACACTCCACCCTTCCTTGGCTTGCACCTAGTGTTCAATGTCGACCTCCTTCATCCATATTTTCCACCATTATTGGACACCTCAAAGATTGTAGAATAGTTGAAATGAATAGAGCTCAACCCTGACTGCATGGAACATGCATCCACTGATCCAATAGTGGACACATGGGTCAAGGTCACTCGCCAACAGAGGATCCAGCTTTATCGGGTTGTCAAGGTAGGGCAGCCCCTACACCAAGGCAAGTGTCTCACTCGGGGCCAAATTCAGCAGAATTTTCCTCAACTGAAGGGGGCACTCAATGCAATGGAGACCATTTATTCCTAAGGGGGGAGGACTGATCCATGTGGATATTGGTGGCCACCCACCTATTCCAACTGGCTCCTCTTGACAATTGTTAGTTCAACACGTTCTTCTATAATTCTTTGTAATTGTCGTTTATACACTTCCGGGGCTATCTAAATCCCTACACAGCTTCTAGGTGGATATTGGTGGATTCCCACCTAATCCAACTAGATTATTTTGGAATTTTTAATGTCATTACATCTTTTTGTACTTCCAGGGCCATTTTGGAGACCTCAACAATGTTTTTTTGGCTTGCCACAGTAAAATTGTAAACAGAGTCAAAGTTTGATAGCATAATGTGTAGTTCTTGAAAATACTTTTCCAATGGGTTATCACACACCTAAAACAGAGGTCGTATGCAAAATTTACGACCCCGGGAAGTTGAGGTACCAACTTACCCGTTGGGGCCCACATCACATTTGACGTTTCATCTCCTAGGGTTAGGTTTTTGGATGTCTAGGGTTTTGCAATTTATGAGTAATGTTAAAAAGGCCTCTGGAGCCTCATTTTAATCATTCTGATCAGATGGATGCACGTATAAGCCACATCTCTTCTCAGAGATAGTTACCACCATTCGAGCAAGTTGTTTTCAGTTCTGCAGTTTTATAGTTTCAACCTATTTTATTTATTCAATAGAAGTTATTGTTCACTGGATATTTTTTGTTGTTCTCTGTATCTCTATGTTATTGTATTCAGTCTGTTATTCCTTTTGTTTCTCTCATAAATCCAGATTAAAACTACTTCAAGTGGTCGTGTTGGTTAGGGTCGTGGATGCTTCCCCGTAGGGGTTTTACCACGTCAAAACATTGGTGTGTTGATCTTTGATCTAGTTGTGTGAGTGGTTATTGAATGTTTTCAACCTCTGTTGGAATACATGTGTTATCAAACATGGTATCATATCCTGTTTGAAGACCCGCTCCCGTTGTACATCGAGATCATGAAGCCGAGTTGTCTCATTTATGGTTTATGTATTTTCGTACATTTTTTGGCTGAGATGATTGTTTCATTGAGTCTGGAGTGCTCCTTTAAGTTAGGAACATTTTTTGTTTCACTCAAAAAGGTTTTCATTTGCCCAAGATACGACCATTTCAGTCAGATCTGGAGGTATAATGTTGGAAGATTGGTTGTTGTCATTAATGTCAACCTTAGTCATGGGTTTTGGACCGCAAGATTGATAAAGGTATTTGGACATGAAGGACAATGCATGTGCATATACAACACCCATGAATGGATAGTATACATCATGTTCGTTTCTGGTGGTATGTGGCAAGTCACGTGGATCCTCATGGTTGAGGAGAAATGAATTTTTGAAGATGACAAAGTGAATTGAAGAAGGAATTACATGTAGGCCCTGAAGATAATTAAAGAAAAGAATTACAAAATAAGAAAGTGTCAGGTCGTCCCTAATGTCAAAATGAAGTGACATAAATGGTATAAATAAACATCATTCTACATTCATTTTGATACAAGTTGAATTTCAAAGGAAATAAGAAGTAAAAGAAGGTCGGATTTCAAGGGAGGATGAAGTCTTTTGGTGATGTGTTCTAAGGTATGTTATTTTCAGGTCATCTTACCATTTTTGTTATAAATTTGTTTCTATAATTATTCAGATGGTGAAATCGCTATGGTATTGAGAAGACATATCAAGGTACCTCTAGTAAAAATTTCATCTATTGATTCTCTATAATTATGGAGATACACTCTGTGGAAGATAGGGTTTGTGACCAGCCCTAAAGCTAGTCAATAAATAGGTGTTCCGGGTAAAATAGTCATAACTTCTTTATAAAGAATCCAAATCAAGTGCAACCACTTCCATTGGAAATCGTACAGATTGTAGTTTCTTTTGTGCGAGTTTTAGAATCAGATGTTAAATATTGAGTGCGGGGCATGCTGTACAAGTTGGGTATTCTGAATAGACCAGAATTGAATAAAATCTACCATTCTTTCTATAACCTCTTTTTGGGGAGGATTGAAGGAGTGAAAATTGGAGGAGTTTCAGAGAATACATTCATTAATATTATCTATAGGATTAGAGTACTCCAAGAATTGAAGAATTGCAGAAATTGAAGAAGTCTCAGGAAGCATTATCAGGTTCTATGTGATGATTGGTTGATGGTGATGATTTAATGTAAAGTTTTATTATCTCTCATATATT
>ML791030.1:444448-458475 GCA_009831015.1 Picea engelmannii
ACATACGCAAGAAACATGAATGGTGTAAATAGAAGATATGGAAATAATCATGGATTTGTCAATAGAAGTTATAATTCATTTTCCCCATTGATGGACAAAAATATTGCATGCTACAAATGTAATTATCTTGGTCACAAAGCACGTGATTGCAGATATATGAATGAAGGTGTCCCTATGCCAACCACAGTATGGAGAAGGAAAGAGATTCCAAACAATGAAGATTGTAAAATAGCATTGACTGTTGAAGAATGTAAAGAAGAAGATGAATGGTACATAGACAGTGGACGTTCTTCACACATGACCGAGGATCAAGACAAATCCATCAGCTTGAAGAGAAAGGGTGGCAATGTTGCATTTGGAGATGACTCATCTGCCAAAATACTTGGAGAAGGTGTAGTAGAGCTTGGAAGAAAAAATGTAAAAACAAAGAATGCTCTATTAGTTGAAGACTTGAATCATAATCTACTCAGTGTTAGTAAAATGTGTTATCAAGGATACACACTTACGTTTGATTCCCGAAAATGTAAAATCAGAGAAAATAACTGAGGAAGATTGGTTGCAACTGCAACAAGAAGACTGAACAACACATGCATCCTAGACATGAATAAGAGAGAGAAGACAGAAGCCACACAAAAGGATTCTTAGGAAGAAAAGGTCCCAAAGACCAAAAATAAGGATGAAGTGTTATTGAGTGCCACATGTTCAGGGGGAGCAGCCCCAAAGAAGAGAGTTACATTTTTCCATTAAACTCAGGGGGAGAAGCCCTAACCTTTTTCATTGATGTCAAAGGGGGAGAGAAAATGGGATCATTATGATAGGGGGAGCATGAGTGTTGCCATAATGACAAAGGGGGAGATTGTTGGAAGATTGGTTGTTGTCATTGATGTCAACCCTAGTCATGGGTTTTGGACCGCAAGATTGATAAAGGTATTTGGACATGAAGGACAATGCACATGCATATAGAACACCCATGAATGGATAGTATACATCATGTTGTCTCCAATGGTATATGGCAGGTCACGTGGATCCTCATGGTTGAGGAGAAATGAATTTTTGAAGATGACAAAGTGAATTGAAGAAGGAAGTACATGTAGACCCTGAAGATAATTAAAGAAAAGAATTACAAAATAAGAAAGTGTCAGGTCGGCCATAATGTTAAAATGAAGTGACATAAATGGTATAAATAAACATCATTATACATTCATTTTGATACAAGTTTAATTTTAGAGGAAATAAGAAGTAAAAGAAGGCCGGATTTGAAGGGAGGATGAAGTCTTTTGGTGATGTGTTCTAAGGTGTGTTATTTTCAGGTCATCTTACCATTTTTGCTATAACCTTTTTTCTAGAACAATTTAGATGGTGAAGTAGCTATGGTATTGAGAATACATATCAAGGTACCTCTGGTAAAATTTTCAGCTCTTGATTTGCTATAATTATGGAGATACACTATGTGGAAGATAGGGTTTGTGACCAGTCTTGAAGCTAGTCAATAAATAGGTGTTCCAGGTAAAATAGTCATAACTTCTTCATAAAGAATCCAAATGAAGTGAGACCACTTCCATTGGAAAGAGTACGGACTGTAGTTTCTTGTGTGTGATTTTCAGAATTGGATGTTAAATATTGAGTGCAAGTCATGTTTTACAAGTTGGGTCTTATGAATAGACCATAATTGAATAAAGTCTACCATTCTTTCTATAACCTCTTTTTGGGGAGGATTCAAGGAGTGAAAATTGAAGGAGTTTCAGATAATAATTTGAGTAATATTATCTATAGGATCAGAGTACTCCAAGAATTGAATAATTGCAGAAATTGAAGAAGTCTCAAGAAGCATTATCAGGTTCTATGTGATGATTGGTTGATGGTGATGGTTTAATGTAAAGTTTCATTATCTCTCATATATTCTTGGGTGGAAGGAAGGGGAAAGGATGGAGAGTTCAACTCTCTCTTTATATTGGAGGATTGTATCTTCCTCTTGGAGGTTTATCCCTCCCTTTACATTTGGAAGTTGTAGCTACCTTTGGAAGTCATTACTTCCATTGAACAATAACTATTGATTAGTTCTCATATATTGTGCATGGTGTATTGTGGTTTATTGGTGTAACTCTTATACTATTGTTCATTGCTCATTGGATATAGTTAAATGGTTTAAGTATAAGTTGAAAAAAGTTTTAAATTGTACTTGATATTGATTCACCCCCCTCTCAGTATCAACATATAAAGCATGAATACGCCCTTTCTAAATTTTTGCAGAGTATCATTTCGATTTTATATTGCTTGTTTTTGGGTTGCTACTCTTTTAGATCTGCGTATTCTCTTTTCCCCACATCTTGTGAAGCGAAAAACATTTCTTCTGTGAAATTTTTTTTTTATGAGCATGCTCTCTAAGGTCGTCTTCAACAATAAAAGCAACAACAACACTCCTGCTAGACAGTACAATATCTTTTGCTAGCTCACTTGGTTAAAAGTTTCCTTATTAAGTGAGAGGTCTTGAGTTCAAGTCTCTCTTTTTGTTACTTTTTTTGAAAAATTCCATGCTCCATTGTAAAGTGTATTTCACTTCAATTATAAAAGTGAATCACTATAAGTAGCTTTAATATTTTATTCTGGAGTTATTTATTTTGCATGCAAATTTATTTTATAAAGTAACTTCATTGTAAAAGTGATTCCCACGTCTTTTTATAAAAGTGGGTCACTTCATAAAGAAACTTATTTGTAAAAGTGAGGTTATTTGGAGGGGTATCACCACCACGTGGTTCTTTGGTTACCATTTATGCCTATTTTTTAAATGGCATAACTTTCACATCCAAATTTCATTTTCAGTGTCATTTTTTTTAAACCGCCTAATTTTTCGAGATCTTTCCATCCTGATCTTCAATTTAAGTTTTTAAATCCATATTATCTGCATATTTAATATGTTTTATTCCAGTGATTTTTTGCTTACGAGCACCAGCTACTTCCAATGAAAATCCCATGTGGAGGATTTATTAGGAAGTAAATTCTTGTACCGTATTACCTTGAGAAAGGAAAAAAAACCCATTGATGCTGATAAGAAAGTCAAATGGGATAATAGGAGTGATGAAGAACGTGGACTGATCATAATGTCCATCTCTCTATATTTAAGGTTCCACCTTCAAGAAATTGATGACCCCGATGAAGCTTGAGAAAATCTTGAATCTATGTTTGGTAAACACAATATTATTTGAGCACATCAGTTAGAAAATCAAATATTGACTTTAAGTCCAAATAATTTTTCTTGCATTGCATACTATCTATCTAAGTTTAAAACACTCAGAATTTTATGTGAAGAATGTGAGATAAAGCTGGAGGAAGAGAATTGCATCTATATTATTATTTCTAAGCTAGGTAATGCATATTCTGTGTTTGTATCTACCTTTTATGACATGAGAGAGGATCTAGAGAAAGATTATCAAAAACCCACTCTTGAGTCCTTTTGTGATGCTTTGATTAGAGAGAAAGATAAACGTGTACAACTTGGAGTGATCAGCACTACAGGTACCTCCAACAAAGCCTTAGTAGATCAACAGAAAGATAAACCCAAGAATCCCAAGAAGCAACATCCTCGCCACAACAAGAAAGAAAAAAAAGGGTCTCAAACCCACTCAGACAACGTCAGCTCCTAATGGTAACAAAGGAGAAAAATCTAAAAATAAGAAGACTGAAAGACATTGCAAATTTTGTGGGATAGATGGTCATGATGAATCCAAATGTTTTAACAATATGGAATCTTTAGAAGTAGCGATGAAGAAGCACAACATCCGTATTGATTCTAAGTCTTCCTCTTCTTCTCATGGACATGCACTTTCTACTTCTGGTTTCTCCTTCAATGCAACTTCTTCTTCTTCTTTTGATGAGTGGCTTATTGATTCTGGAGAATCTTATCATATGGATAAGGGTAAAGCCATATTTTCTGCTCTAAATGAATGTAACACCAATAAAATATTTGTTGGTGATGATAGATCTCTTAGTGTTATAGGATCTAGAATAGTTCAAGTAGACAATGGTCATTTGAATGATGTATTATGTGTTCCAAGTCTTTCTTGTAACCTTCTATCAGTATATCAAATCACTCATTCAGGTGAAGGTAAAACCGTATATTTTTCACCTCACCAAGTTGTAATCAAGGATCTAAAATATCATAAGCATGTTCTTACAACTGGAATTGTTGATGATATTACAAGGTTGTACAAGTTTGACAACTTTGGGTCATCATCTTTTCCATCAGTTTTTGTTGCTCATAGAAATGACTTGAGAAAAATTTGGCATGAGAGGTTTGGTCATCTAAACTATCGCTCATTGCAGCAACTACGTAATCAATAGATGGTGACTGGTCTTCCTCCTGTTTCATGCAGAGATGGTGTTTGTGTCAGTGGTGTTCTCGGAAAACATCATCGGGGTAGTTTTGACAAATGTGCCTCTTGGCATGCTTCGGGCCCTTTGCAGCTTGTTCACAGTGACTTGTGTGGTCCACTTTCTTCTCCTTCTCTTTTTGGGTGCAAGTATTTCTTAACTTTCGTTAATGACTTTTCTAGACGTACTTAGGTTTACTTATTAAAACTTAAGAGCAAAGTTTTTGACAAGTTTCTAGTCTACAAGGCCCTTGTAGAAAAGCAATCTGGACATTAAATTCAAAGGTTAAGAACAGACAATGGAGACGAATATGCGAACAAATATTTTACAAGTTATTGCACTACACTTTGCATCCAAATGCAACACACTATTCCATATACACCACAACGAAATGGTGTTGCTGAGAGAAACAACCTTACATTAAAAGAAATGGCTAATTGTATGGTCCAATATAAGGGATTAACTCTAAAGTATTGGGCGGAAGCCATCAACTGTGAAAATTACATAGTAAATCACACTCCCACAAGGGATCTTAAAAATATAACACCAAAAGAAGCTTGGACTAAAATTAAACCAAATGTAATTCACTTCCGTGTATTTGGCAGTATAGCATGGGCTCACATTCCTGATGAGAAAATGAAAGCATTTCAGCTTAAAAGTGAGAAGTGTATATTTGTTGGTTATTCTGAAGATGTCAAAGGTTATAGACTTATTCAACCACATTGTAATGAAATTATTCTTAGAAGATATGTTACATTTTGTGCAAATCTCTTGACCTGGGAGCCTAATTCGGCGATTGTGCCTTCTTCTGCCTGCGAGCCATCTTCAGAGTTTGCGCCTTCTTCTATTCCTATTCTAGTTTCTTCTTCAGATGATGACAATGATGATGAAAATCCACCTCTGCTTTCTTACCTTCCTCCAAATGATTCCTTTGAACCCAAACCAACACCAGCTCCACCGCTTCCTAGATGGGTCTGTTCAACACGAGAAGCAACTAGTGATCTTGTCAGTGATCCTTCAGTTCAGCATCAGACATGTTCACAATTCCAATGAGCCTCTTCTCTTTTGGCTCAAGTTTCAGAGACTCATGATCCAGAGACATTTGCAGAAGCTTCAGGTCATCCAGATTGGGATACACCAATGAATGAAGAGTATCATTCTTTAATGGAAAACGATACCTGGGATCTTGTACCTCTTCCAAAAGGAATAAAACTTGTCATATGTAAATGGGTCTATAGAACTAAGTATGCATCAGATGGAAGTGTTGAAAGACATAAGGCTTTGTTAGTTTCCAAAGGATTTTCCCAAGATGAAGGAATTGACTATAATCAAAACCTTTGCCTCTGTAGCCAAAATGAATTCCATCCGCCTTGTTCTTTTCTACCTCACATAAATGGGAGGTCCATCAGATGGATGTTAAATCTACCTTCTTGCATGGGGATTTGCAAGAATAAATATACATGGAACAACCTCCTGGCTATGTCTAGAATGACTCTAGCCTTGTTTGTCACCTTAAAATATCTCTTTATGGTCTTAAGCAAGCTCCCCAATCTTGGTATGCCAAAATGGACAACTTTCTTATTGACACCAGATTTTCTAGATGCCATTCTGATCCTAATTTCTATACCAAGAAAGTAGGAATCCATCTCATAATCATTTTCCTTTATGTTGATGACCTTATCCTTACTAGTAGTGACTCAAAACTTTTAAACCATGTGAAAACCAGCCTTAATAAGAAATTTGAAATGACAGACTTAGGTTTTTTGCACTATTTTCTTCGCCTCCAAGTTTTGCAAACCAATGAAAGAATTTTTCTTTCCCATTCTAAGTATTATTGTGACCTTATTCATCACTTTCACATGGAAGATTGTAAACCAGACCCTTCTCCCTTCGAGCCTGGAGTCAATCTTTCTGCCACCTATACTTCTCCCTAAGTTGATGCCACCTTGTATCGTCAGTTAGTTGGTAGCCTCTTATACTTGACTCATACCCATCCTGATATTTCCTTTGTTGTTGGTCTTGTTGCACAGTATATGAAAACACCCATGAAAGCCATTGGAAAGTATCTAAAAGGATAATTCATTATGTCCGGGGTAAATCTTAGTTTGGGATACATTACAGTTCATGGGGGCTCCTTTATTTGTTGGTTTCACTGATTTAGATTGGGTTGGAAACCATGATGATCATAAGTCTACTGCAGGTTATGTTTCTATCCTTGGTTCAGGACCTATCACTTGGGCCTGTAAGAAACAAAAGGCTATTGCACTTTCTTCAAAAAAAGTAGAGTACTGAGCAGCTGTAAATGCAAGTCAGGAATCCTTGTGGTTTCGACAGATCCTTCCAAAGTTTGGATTCCAGACCAACATTTGGTGCAACAATCAGATTGTCATCAAGCTCTCCAATGACCCAGTTCAACATCAATGCAAAAAACACATCGAGATACACATGCACTTCATCATAAAGCTCATTCATGATCAAGTTATTGAAGTGCTCTTTTTCCCTACAGAAGATCAAGTTGCAAACATTTTCACAAAGTCTCTTACAGAAGTGAAGTTTTCCAAACTTCTATATATGTTAGGAGTTCAAGAAGTTGTCACTAAGGGGGGATACGCTCTAATGCCTCCTTCCTTCTCCTATTGTGTCACTATTGTACATCCTTCAATCCTATTATTAGGCTCCAATCTACTAATGTAAATTACAGTGTAAATGATTGTCAATCCGGTGTTTGTAAGACTTAGAGGCACATCCAAAATTTATGGATTTAAAGATAACTTTTGTTCTTTCAATGGGAATAAACAAAAACCTATTCTAAGAGTTGAATATGGAGGAGATGCTAAGATTTTGTTCAGAAGTCCTATTCATAGATCTCACGACAGTAATCAACAAATGTTTCCTAAAGAGCATTTGATCAACAGTAAACATTCAAAAAGATCTTCAAAAATTAGCTCAGAGGCTTATCAATGCTAGAAAGACAAAACTCTTATTCAAGATATGTATTCATTGTTTTCTTTCATTCATTAGAAATCATCACCAACTCTTGTTAAATCAAAAGTATTGAAAGTGTAAATAACTCAAAAGGCATTCATGATCATCCTAATGCTTGAAAGCGAACTACACATTGAATTCTTATTCAAGAAATCATTCACAATATGAGTAAGGCTTTGAAACATTAAGCATATTACTTAACTATGGAATTCATCTATCTACAACAAATATATGAATAAGACTCATCTACAGCAAGGTCTGATCTAAAACATATACCAAAGATTACTTGAAAAGAGCATAAAGGAAGAGTGTACTAGTTTGGCAAAGGGGGCCCTCCAATGCTTCACTTGTACACTTGAGTCATCTCAGCTAAGAAGGAACTTCCATCAGCATTCACATCATCATATCATAGACATTATCAAGAACAAAACACAGAACTGATCTCAAGATTGCAAATTCAAAGTTTCTTCATTCATATCAGGGTTGTCATACTAGTCTATGTCTTAGAGTATTTATACAAGAGTTTTGAAACTAATAATGCTAATAAATATCCTAAAGATCATGATCAGATCCATAAAATATACTGGGAAGGTCGAATACCCCCTTCAAATCCATAAAATATGAACAAATCCCAAGAAAATCTAAAATTGTCCATGATTTTATGCTAAAACAGGGTATTTTTGCTGAAGTGGCCCTGCTTGACCAGCATTGACTGGACACTTGGAAAACTCAGATATTGAATTTGATATATAATCATCCATCCTTGTACATCCAGGATCATGACCCAAGTCTCAGATTTCACCCAGCTATCCTGCAAGTACACAAACCTAGGAGCAATTACGGGATTTAGTCAAATCCTGTAATTTCTGATAAATTTTTAATTTTAATGCCAAAAAATCGAAAATTCAATTCTTAAGCTAAGGAATGATAAATGTACCTTGCATAAGCTATTTCATGGGAAATATGGAATAATATGAAGGCAAAATGGATGGTTTTGGAGGTAAAAGTATAGTTTATGGAGTGAAAAGAAGCATAAAAATGTACTCAACACCTATCCCAAGTTGTTCTTAAGGTGGGATGTTAGGATATTTAGACACTTAGGAGTTAGTTAAGATATACTTGGTCTAATGTCTCGATTAGGTAAAAGTGTGTTTCTTAGTGTGTTTCTTTAGTATACATTAGTATGCATTTGTAGTTACGAAATATGACGGTCACGATATGTTCCCGACATAGAGTGATTTGACGGTTCATATTCTCCTCGATCTTAATGACTACATTTATCCATGGATTAACACTCGATTGGTCCATGATCTCTATTTTAAGAGCATGGAGGTTTCTTTTCCGATGATCGATTGTGGGAAACTCTCTTGTAAAATATCTCTGTAATATTTTTCTTTTGCATTAATAAACTACTCCAAGTGGCCGCGTTGGTTGGGGTTGTGGATGTTTCCCCGTAGGGGTTTTACCACATCAAAACATCAGTGTGTTGATCTTTGACATATTTTTGTGAGTGGTTACTGAAGGTGTTCATCCTCTATTGGAGTACATGTGTTTTTGAACACAAAAGATTCAAGAGAGAAAAGAAGTTGCAGCAGAATAAATGACAAAAGAACTAGTATTTTTTTAAGAATAATCCTTAACTCTTCATAATTCTCTATTTGATAAAGACTCAAAGAAACTAGTCTTTGAAAGAATTCATTCGAAAGGAAAAAAAATTCAAGGAAAGACAAGTTCAGAATTTAGCCTGAACGGAGTCCCACCATCAAGAAATGTGAAGATCCATAGAGATACAAGTGATGCCTTGGAAGTGTCATTGGATGATATGGAAGATGAAAATGCTATTCTCAAAGAAAGAATTATATAACTGGAAAATTCTCTAATTCCACCCCCAATATTTGCAAGTCTGATTGCTATTGTTCATCCTTGAAAAAGCTCTGAAAGAACACTAGAGTCAAGATCGAGATTAAAGGGAACATCTAGTTTTCTTGTTGTAGTTAGACGGTATGTTGGGGAGAACATAAAGAAGAGAACATCTTTCATTCTAGAGGCATGGGATTTGGAAACTATATTTGTTTCTTTGTATTCCAGGATTACAAATCTCAGAGAATACCTTCAGGATGATCTCCAAAATGATGAGGGTGTTTATAAGGATGTTGTCATTACATTTATTTTAAAGGTTTCAGGCATGAGTGAACTAAAAAGAAAGGAATAATATTTACCATACCTTACCCATATAAAACAATTGAAATCTTGTTGGCTCAAGAGAATAAAGGTCTTAAAATAAATATTGGTTGATCGTGACAGTTTAAGTGTACAAAAAGGGGAGTTATATTTGAAGTTGATTGAGTTAGACTTGGTAGGAACCACTGGGGAAGTTCAAGATCCAAAATTAGGTTTAAATTCTATGCTTATGACAAGAGAACAATTTGAAGAACATCTGAAAATATTAAAGGTTGTATCAATAGAAAAATTTTAATAGTTTGATCGAATACACATAACAAGAAGTGGAAAGTTAGTTGGTAAGCTATGTTAATAAAAATGAAGATACTGAAGACACGTTGCACCAACTTTCAATTGGCTTTAGGGATTTTGAAAGAACATTATTTGATATTAAAATCAAGCAAGAGATGATCGTCACACCTATGAGGGAATACATTGAAAATTGGTTAAAGCAAGCTTTAATCAAAACAATTGAAGAAGATCAAACAAAAGCGGTTGGTACCGATCATGTAATTGTAGCAAAGGAGAATACAAGAGAAACATAGGCAAGCAAATAGAGGAGCAAGAGATTCATCTTAGTGAGTAAATTGATCACATCCTTCTCCATTCTTTATTTTTCTCATTCAAGAGTCATCTAGTTGTGTCTTATCTTTCTTGAGAAAATATAACCAATTTATGATCACTTCTCTCTGTCTTCTTTTTCAGGTTCAACATTGTTCCAGTTTTTCATTTTATGGTCCATGGGAGCCCAATCCCAGACTATTCTAGACGAATGAATTTTTATTTTTAGACTATTATTATTTTTGAAAATCCCAGAGAACTATTTTGGGGTTAAATTTTCACGATATCTTGAACTCTGAGTTTTAAGCATAATATATTTAAAGTTTTCCTATCATATTCTTTCTTGTTTTGAATGGAAAAATTGTTTTAAAGTTCTATCAATTATGGGCCTCTATCTTTCTTTCCCTTGAATGTGATCAAAATTATGAATATTGTGATGGATGTGAGAATTATACTATTTTACCGTATATATATATATATATATATATATATATTAATGAGTGGAGATTCCTGGTCCTATTCTCAGGAATTCTTTTGTGAATGAATATTATTTTCAATCTGTAACATTTTACATTTTTTAATCCGAAAAGGATCCAGAGAAGGCTAAGAACAACTCAAAACTCGAAGAGGCAACTCAAGATGTTTAGAATGGATTCAACAGACAGAGAAAGGGGAAAAATTCAAAGTTCCCAAAACTCAGTAAAAATTATATGATCGTGAAGAGCGCGTCGCAAGCTTTCTAACAGCGCAAACGACTTGTCAAATAGAGTTACGGATCAAAATATATTCACGATCAAAGTTTTGGTCAACCTAACCCAATCAGCAGAGATGATTCAGCATCAATACTACTGATGTCAACATCAGTATAGAGGGCATCATCCTCTGTACAACATATTTTGCAAGAACAGAGGGCGATATGTGTCAGCATGATGACATGGCAACACGAGAGGCTGCCATGTCTCGTGCAAATTTGGAATTTTCAGGCCAACATGTGGACCAATGAAAAAGTGTCACGTGGCATCTGTACTATAGGTGGCAGTATGACATGGTATTCGTACACACGTGGCAGGCTTACATGGAAGAAGGGTGATGTGGCATGATGACTGTGAAAAGAAGGTGATGTGGGCCAATGATTGGTTGCCACGTGGCCCAGTCATGGGCTGCCACGTGGTAGTGGAAAAATTTCCAATGAGGCCCCGTGACCGAAAAATTAAAAAATATATATATTAAAAAGAAGATGCAAAATTTGGGGTGGTTCCACCATATATGGTGGCATATTCTACCATCCGCAAAATATAGCGACCACCTAAACCACCACCAGAACTTTTTCCAAGAGGTTGTAACTATGTGCTCAAAAGGGGAGGCCCGTGGGATTCAACCCTGGGACCTCTGCCTAACAAACAGTCTTAAAATAGCTCCATTTACCAGCACACCAAGCGCCTTCATCAATCCATAACTGCCCAAAAATTTTTATAAGAAGGGGCCTCCGCCAGTGTACGGGACAGGGGGAGATCAGAACAAGGCATGGTTGTACGGTATAGAGGAACAATTTTAGAGATAGACTAGGCACAAATTTCAAGAGATTCTAGTCATTTATTGTAGAGGCAGTGGCACAAAAATTGAGGTAGGGGTGTCTCTTGGGCTTGAAAGTGTCAGACTCGGATCGAGGCATGGAGACAGTCATTTTTAGGTAATTCGATACCATGAATGCAATGGTGATGTTTTTTTTCTAATCTGAGCAAATATTATGTAGCTTAACTCCATAATGAGGTATACTTATGTATTTTTTCCAATTCTTTTGTGGAGTTAATAAAAAGGCCTACCCATTTGAGAGTAGGACCCGAAGACGTTGTCCACCAGGGACGAACTCCATTATCAAGTTATTTGTGTTCATATTGCATGCTTATGTCTCTTTTTCCCTTTTGATCTTTTCCTTCTTTATGGTGTACTTTAGTTTATGCTCATTTAATATGATTCTTTAATAAGTCACCTGACGAAAAGATCCCGGATCATGTTAGTATTAGAGCAGTCATATTTGACTTGAATTATTGAGTATGAATTCTTACTAGGGCCAAGAATAAGCAGGGTGAAGGAACTCTTAATACTTTTGATCCCAAAGTTGGTCGTGCATCTCGAAGGAAGAAGATGACATAAGAGGACAAGCGTGATGAACATGAGAAAAACTTTCACATGGTATTTTATCACATGTCAGAAATGGTTGAATGAATGTATGGAGATTACAAGAAGAGGATGAAGAAGAAAGGGAAGAAAAATGAAGCACATGCAGATGATTATGCTTCGGTAAACCAAGGGGCTGGAGGAGATCCTCCTGAGCCTCCATATTCACCTTCAAGTTCTAGTTCTTCTTCCTCTGAGCATTCTCATCATTCTCAGTATTCTAACCATAAATCCTCTTTTAAGAAACCATTATGAAAGCTTGATGTAAAGTTTTCTTTACCTATGTTTAATGGAGATGTTAATCCTGAAAAACTAGATAATTGGATCCAATAGGTTGAAGTATATTGTTGTGTTCAACATATTGATGAAGAGGAAGTTAAAGTGAAACTGGCTTCTCTTCAGTTGGAAGGCACTGCTCTCATATGGTGGGAGAGAAAGCTACAAGACATAAGTAAGTGTGGTAATATTCTTTCCTCATGGTCGGAATTTAAAACAGAGATAAGGAAGCAGTTATATCCATTAGGGTATTTACATAAAGAAATGATGGAATGGTAAACTTTGAGATAGAGTAAAGGTCAAACTGTACAAAGTTTCATAGAAGAATTTAGGAAGAAAGATCTTGCATTGAACATTCCTTTGGATTCTTATGAAACTTTAATGAAGTATATTGGCGCACTTCACAGTTATATTCATCATACTTTGCTCTTGTTTAACCCCACTAGTCTTGACGAAGTTTGTGTGCAAGCCACTCACCTTAAGAACAGGGGGAAGCATGTTCAAGAAGATCCCACGAAGAAACCTTCCAATTTACCACACAAGACTTTCAATAAGTTTAAAAGGAAGGACAAGAAGACCGCTACAGTGATGAGAGAAGGACAAAAACCATATTGCACTCATTGCAATAAGAGCGGTCATTGTTAGCAACATTTCTTATCTTGGGTCTAAGAGCATCCAGGTCTATAGGTTGCATGAAGAATGCCCAAACATCGCACGTAAAGCCCCATTTCAGGCTAAAAATCAAGTGAGCAGGAAAAAATACGTTGTCAATGACCCGGATTCATCTATAAAAGTAGATCCACGGACGATGGGAGGTCACGGTTAGCGGAGTTGCGTCGGGATTAGCGCGATAGGTAGCGTCTGTATTGAATGCAAGAAAGGATATCAGTCATCCATCCAAAGGATACATGGCGCGAGATCTAGTCACATAGGCACTTCGGCATTTGGGAGTTCGAAGGGTGAGGGTTTCATGTCGTTCTACATCTTGAAACCTCGAAACGCCGATAAGCGCCTTTGAATCCAAGCATATGGTCCTAGCACCCGGTCACATCAAGTGAGCCTGATAATGGAGGTAGACCTCTTCTAACATCAAATGCCATCTCGACCGTTCCTCTGGAGGACATGCGGCATACATCCGTGCTTTCGCGTTTTGGTCAATCGAGATTTTGAGAAGCGTTGCATCGTGAACCCTCGGTGCCAAAAATCCCGAAAGAATCGGGACCGTCCATCTGAAGGACACACGGTGCAATAGTTGAGCCACGAGTGGGGCCCTTCATCCATCAGCAAGGCTCGAGCAAATTTAATTTAAAGAGGGCGCAGATATGGACGGTCGTGATCCAGGCACTCGAATTCATGGACGAGGTTCCATTCCGTACCCCCTCCATCATTCTAGCTTTAACGAGAAGGGGGGGGGGGTCCAGAATCGGAGATAATGTATG
>ML791030.1:458579-473420 GCA_009831015.1 Picea engelmannii
GGTCCGGAATGGAATTTCATTCTAGCGGGCCCCCTATCTATATGTGGCACGAATATACTGGTCCTGAGCCCTCACCACCTGCCATGTGTCCCTTTTTCCTAGTCAACTCTACCTCAGCACCTCCCTCCATTCGTTGTCTCCTATCCCCGTATCACTTCCACGAAAGCACCTCTTTTCCCCAGCCTCACCTTCACCATACTGGCACCTACAACATCCTCATCGATCATGCCACATATTCCACCTCTCATCCCGTGAACCGTTCTGCTGGTCCAGGTGGCCCCTCGAAGAGACCTCCACGTCCCCAAAAGGCAGAGTTGACTAGAACCATTCCTGATCCCAAGAGGGCAGTTATTGCAGTTATTGGAGGTGGGTAGACATCGTCTCCGCCATAAAGGGAAAGTCCGGCGACGAATTAAAAGCACGTCGGTTCACCCACATGACGTTCAGGAGTTCGATTGCGTCTGCCATAGGTGCACGATCTACCAGAGTCTACATGTGCAGATTGTCAGTGGGCATGCAGACGCAATGTTTTTAATGCAGCGTCTTGTTTTTTCTGTTGTTGTTGTTTTGAGTATATGTAGGCATTTTTGCCATTTTTGTAAGCATCGATGGTTGAGCGAGGCTCCCGGATGTAAAGATTTAATGAAGCACTGTTATTCTGGTTATGCATGGACTCTTGAGACTTCTTGCCTTATGAATATCAGTTTCTTTCACGTCTTTGTTTACACTGTGTTAGAACAACTCGGAATTGGAGAATCCAGTCGAGTTGTAACTATTATAGGTTGATGTAGATTGGATCACTGTAACAATTGCATTGTTTCTAATCAGTCCTTGTGATTTTCTTAGCGCTGAACAACTTGGAATTGGAGAATCCAATCGAGTCCCCCTTTCAGTTTCTTGAAACCCTGAACCAAGAGGATCTTGCATTCAGAGTTTTTCTTTTGCAAACTACTGAAAAGCCTGTTGCCCGAGGTAGTTTGCTCACTCTTCTTACCAAGTTTTCCACCTGCTCATCTTTTAGTCAACTCAATGACTGAAGTTAGATCAAGACCTCTTTTGTTCCTTACATACCAGACCCAGTCCCCGAGTTGGAGTGATATCTCCCTGAGTCTCTACCCATTTGATCACCCATTAAAACTATCGTGACATAAAAAACTGATGGGAGTCGGGCTCTGCTTCTGCTGCAATCCAGGAGTGACTTCTGACGCTAACAGTCATGACGAAGAACATTGTTGGAAACTGCATCCAGAAAAGAAACCAAAACAGTTCGGTGGAAAGGGGAAGACAAAGATTGTTTCTACAGTGCAGCAAGATCTTGGTTCTGATTCATGAGATGAAGGAAAGATCACAGTGGTTGGAGTACAAGGTAAAGATTCTCTTAATGCTATTTCAAGTTCCAATGATGAATCTCATATTGATGAACGAAAGAGGAATGAGTTATTTCATATATGAGTTGCATCTAAACATAGTAAGATAGATACATTATTTAATCTAGGTTCCCAAGTAAACTTAATATCTGAATCACTTGTCAAGAAGATGGGTCTTGTAATGAAACCACGTCCAAAACCTTATCCTCTTGGTTGGGTATGTGATAAAGAAAAACTTAATGTCACCAAACAATGTAGGGTCAGATTTTCCATTGCTTCCAAGTTGATTGATGAAGTGGATTTGGATGTTGTACCACTTGATATATGTGGCATAGTGTTGGGGAGTCCTTATCTTTATGATAGAAAAACAGTATTGTTTCGTCATGAGAACAAATACCACCTTAATAAAGGGGGAGTGGAATATATTGTTAGAGCTCATAGCATGAGGGTAAATACGACACTTGTTAGTGCAAGGAAAATGAAAAGACGCATAAGAGATATGTACTCATGGTCATCAAAGAGAAAGATGTTGGGACATCCGATGCTTTCCAAGGGAGTGATCCATCTCATAAAAATGAATTAATTGATATTGTTTCTAAGTATGATGATATTTTTCAGGAACTATATGGATTACCTCCTAAGAGGGAAATCCAACATGAGATACATCTTCAGCAGGATTCTCTTCTTCATAATGTGGGAATGTACAAGATGTCAGTTCTGGAGATGATAGAGATCAAGAAGTAGGTACAAGGTTTATTGGATCAAGGGGTCATCGGGTCCATTTCATCTCCTTGTGGTTCTCCGATCGTGATGGTGCCAAAGAAATATGTCACATGGCAAATGTGTGTCTATTACCGGGCTTTAAATAAAATCACGGTGAAGAATCGATACCCTCTTCCTCTCATAGATGATTTACTTGATCAGTTGAAGAATGTTGTTTATTTCACTAAGTTGGATTTGTGCAGTGGATATCATCAAATCAGGGTTGCAGAACATGATGCATGGAAGACTTCCTTTAAAACCAAACAGGGATTGTTTGAGTGGTTAGTTATGTCGTTTGGGATTTGTAATGCTCTGACAACTTTCATGCGTGTGATGAATGATGTATTCGGGCCTTTCTTAGATGAATTTGTGGTTGTGTATTTAGACAACATCTTATTTTTAGCGGGACTTGGGATGAACATATAAGGCATGTAAAGAAAGTATTAGATACTTTGCAAAGGGAAAATTTGTATGTGAAAATGTCAAAATGTGAATTTGGCAATACTGCACTTGTATACTTAGGTCATATCGTGGGAGGAGGACAATTGCAGATTGATCCTTCCAAAATTGAAGTAATTGTAAAATGGCCTAAGTCAAAAAGTGTAAGCAAGATCCGTAGCTTCTTGGGTGCAGTCCAGTATTGGAGGAGATTCATTCCCAACTTCTCCTTTATAGAAACTCCTTTGCATGCCTTAACCAGTGTGAAGAACACTTTTTAGTGGGAAGGAAAGCAACAAAAATATTTCAACATTTTGAAGGAGAAGATCAGTGCCACGCCAGTATTAGCACTGCTGAATATTCAACAATCATTCAAGATCGAGACAGATTCTAGCGGATATACTATGGGTGCAGTATTGATGCAATATCATAAGCCTATCTGTTATCACTCTGATACTTTTAACCAAGTTGTTGTTAACTATCCTACATATGATAAAGAGTTGTATGCATTAGTTCAAAGCGTAAATAAATGGAAGCACTACTTGTTAGGGAAGGAAACAATTATACATACAGATCGCCAGCCCTTACAATATCTTCAAGAACAGACCAAACTGCAACAATCTCAACACTACGGATGGATGGGTTTTCTACAACAATTTCATTTGGTAATCAAGTACAAGAAGGGTACAAGTAACAAGATAGCTTATATGCTTTCTAGACCTCCTATTGATGCTTCTATTATTTTGAAGAATACGTCTTTATCTCATGATATCTATGTAGAACAATATGCCATCGATGAATATTTTAAAGAAGTATATGAGAAGCTAACCCATGGTGCACAGGTAGAGAACTATTATCTGCAGGGAAAATTCCTCTATCATCTTGGGAAGCTATGTATTCCTACAAGTGAACAACTAGTCCATGTAATATGAGAAGCTCATACTTCTCGTGTCTGGGCATTTTTGGGTAGGAAAAACTATGGCTCATTTGGACAGGTTTTGTTATTGGCCGCAAATGAAAGAAATTGTAACTAAATATGTAAAGGGGTGTGTGATGTCTTCTACTTGTAATCCCACTAATATAAAATTGCGGCTATACTCACCACTTCCTGTTCCATCCCATCCATGGGAAATAATTTCCATGGATTTTGTAGGGGGTTTACCGATGACTAGAGGGGGTCATGATTATGTGTATGTTGTAGTGGATAGGTTCAACAAGATGTGTATCTTAATGCCATGTAAAAAGAAAATCACTGTTGAGCAGACTACTAATCTCTTCTTTTAGTATGTTTGGTTTCACTTTGGGTTACCCACGTCCATTGTCTCGAATTGAGATACTCAATTCCTTGGGTACTTTTGGACTAGCTTGTGGAGAATGATGGACACCAAATTGAAGAGGAGCATTTCTTTCCATCCACAGACCGACATACAGACATAGGTGGTAAATAGAACAGTGGTACTTTTTCTTTGAGGCTACTGCAGTAAGCATCCTAAGTTATGGGATGAAAAAATACCTTATGTACAACATGCTTATAACCGAGCTTTACATTCGTGCACTTAGAGTTCACCTTTTGAGACATGTTTTGGGTACCTACCCAAGGTTCCTTTGGACTTGATGCATGGGAGAGATGACGGTGTGAATGAAGAATGAATAGAGGACAGAGCCCACAATTTCATCCAAAGGATTCAATAGATACACCAGACAATCAGGGAATAGTTGGAGAAGAGCCAAGCACAGTATAAAGCTAGGCATGACAAGCACAAGGTTGATCATTAGTTCCAGGTTGGAGATTAGGTATGGCTTCACATCAGCAAGGAATTATTTAAGGGTGAAGGAAAGAAACTCGAGCCTATCTGATATGGACCCTTCACTATCTTGAAGAAAAGAGGCACTAATGCTTTTCATTTAGATCTTCCACCTTATATGCAGATTTACTCCATTGTGAACGTAGAGAACTTGAAACTTTTTGAGACTCCAATGATCATGGATCAGGATGAGGAAGTTTCAATACCTTCAGTTGATGAGTTTGCACCTGAGTACTTGGATGAGTTACAAGAAGATATCATCTTGGACAGAACGAAAATGAATTCACGCAGGGGTGATGTTGATTATCTTCGTTTAGTCTTAAAGGGCACACATCCAAGCAAGGAAAAGTGGACTGAGAAGGAAAAAGTGAGGGTACTCTTCCCTCACTTACCAGTTTATTGATGAAAGCTTTTGGTGGTCCAACAATCTCTCAGTGGGAAGGTGTGATCCAAAAAGGATCCAAAGAAGGATAAGAACAACTTAGAACTCACAGAGGCAACTCTGGATGCTTAGAATGGCTTCAATAGACAGAGAAAGGGAAAAATTGAAGTTCTCAAAACTTAGTGAAAGTGGCATGATTGTGAAGATCACGTCGCAAGCTTTCTAACAATGCAAACGGCTCGTCAAACAGACTTACGAATCGAAAGATATTCATGGTCAAAGTTTTGGTCAACCTAGCCCAGTCAACAGAGATGAGTTAGCATCCATATTGTTGATGTAAACATCAATACGGACGATGTCATCGTCTGTAAAACATACATGGAAAGCACAAAGGGAGACACTTTTCCTTCTGACATCAGCATGATGACATGGCAGCATGAGAGGCTGCCATGTGTCACTCAAATTTGGACTTTTCAGGTCGACATGTGAACCAATGAAAAAGTGCCACATGTCATCCGTATAGTCCGTACAGGACTTGTGGAATCCATACGATAAGTGGCAGGATAACGTGGCATCTGTACACACGTGGCAGGCTGACGTGGAAGAAGGGTGACGTGGTAGGATCACTGTGCAAAGGAGGTGACGTGGGACAATGATTGGGTGCCATGTGGCCTAGTCATGGGCTGCCACGTGGAAATGGGAAAATTCCCAATGATGCCCCTTGACCAGAAAATTAAAAATATATATATTAAAAAGAAGCCGCCAAATTTGGGGCGGTTCAACACACCCCTTTGCAACTTCAGATTGTAAGTTGTGGGAATTTCTAAAATATGAGCTTTAGAACACTTTAGAAAATCCACCTCATATACTTGATGTTCCCCTTATCTATTTCATAAAACTTTTAGTGTATTTTGAATATAAATATAAATTACAACAACAATATACTACACTTATGTTCAACCAAATCACTCAAAAAGTTCAAAAAAATAGACACAAAAAAATGTACTTTAAGGAGGGAAGATTCATAGCCCTTAAGGCATAATCTCTTTTATCATTCAAATTTAAAAATTACTTTAGTTACCACAAAGTTATTACAACACTAAATGCAATTTCTAGCTTCATCTAGGAATGCTAAAACACATAACAATTTTGCCTAGTTTTCCAACAAATCTGCTCATTAAAACCACCATGAATCTACTTATAAACAATTAGAAACCAAAGTCTGATTTTCAGATTTGCAACAACTAAATTTACGACACCAATGGTACAATTCAAATTAAATTATAAATGAAGATACAATACAATACCTTAACTCATCCTAAGTTTGTACACCATGTCCTTTTAGTTCATCCGAGAAATGACACTCCAATTGTTGCCAAACCCTATTTAGGGCATTCACCATCATTAGAAAACCCTGACCAAAAATACTATGTTATAGCAAGGCATCTCCCCAAGATCTCCTAGCTGCACCAAATTCTCTACAACAAGCTAGAATCACACTAAAAATCCCACCCTTGGATCTCCGACATGTATCACACAATTCTTCAAAGAGATTCACAATCTTGCATCACACAACCTCTACTAGAATCAAGTATTCCAAGTCTTTTATAGGGTTTCATGCCACAAACTCTAGGTCTTACTCACACCAAGATGTCAACCCTAGCACTCCAACTCTTCTCTAGAATTTATCTCACAAATTCACCTAAGCCTTTCAACTCTTGCATCATATAAGAAAAAGGACTACAAGATCAGTACATTAAAATGATACAAATGATCCATTGAGTAAGTTGTTAAAAAAATGACACTCTCCATCCTTTATATAGGTGAGGAATGCCAACAACAAAAAGTGTACTAAGTCCACAAGAAACCTAATCTAAACCCCTAGAGTAGGTCCACATGAAGAGCACTCTTCTCCAACATGTACACATGTCACAAGGTGGTTGGACACCACCTCCCAAGAGGTGCATTATCCAAGCTAAGGCTTGACATGTCAAGAATTCCTCTCTACAATGTTGTGTGCTCAAGCAAGGATCCAAGTTCCAATGCTCCTCCTCCAAATGTGTGTTCGAGTCCCACAACAAACTCCAACTAATGTGCCTTTCAAGAAAGACTCCCTCAAGCCAAGTGCTCAACCTCCTAGAGTGTGTGTTGTGGTATCGAAGCTCCTAGGGAAAAGCATAATTCCTCCTAGTGCCTACTAATTTGACATTATTTATTTATATATCTTGCTTCAAAAAAATTCTAGAAAGCTTCCATGTAATTTAGAGAAAAATCTAAGCATATTTTATATCCTAGTCAAATGGAATAACAAGCCATGTACCAGTAACATGCATCGAATAAGGTTCTCATATCCAAAATAAAAACAGATCATATTAAACAAGTAAAAGCTTAGTTACTGACTTGACAAGAACCCTCCAAAGTTCTCATTTTTTAGAGTTTTCATTTAGTGGTTATTTCTACCTCAAACTAAAAAGTGGTACTCCCAAAATCAGCCCTATTTTTCAACGTTAAAATTGAAACATTTAGCAACCATGCCATTAAAACATCATCATGTTTAAAACAAAAACATTAAAATTAACCCTCAAACCAAAAAGTGGTGCTCCTAGAATCACTTGTTTTTTTTTTGTTTTTTTCGAGGTTAAAATGACAACTTGTTTGAAATCATGGCCTTGAAAACCGACATCTATGTAAAAAAAAACCTTAAAATCAACCCTCAGATGAAAAAATATGCTCCCAGAATCACTCACTTTTTTCGAGGTTAAAATAACAACTTGTTTGAAACCATGACCTTGACAATCATTATCGTTACAACAAAAACCTTAAAATCAACCATTCAATCAAAAAGTGATGCTACCATAATCACCCCTTTTTTTCAAGGTTAAAATTATTAAAATAATAGGTGTGCTTGTTTAACCATAGACAATATCACTATATTGTCACCCAACCATTAGCACAAAGGCCACCCCCGAGCACCTTAACCTTGACAACTAGAATAATTCTAGAAGCAATCATTAGAGCAGATATCCAACCAAGATATTGTACCTCTCTCCAAAGCTAGCGCACCAAGAAGAAAGTCCAAACCATAAACCAAAGACCAAGTCACCACTGCAGAAATTGCAGCTCTCCTTCAGTCATGCACACCACTAGTCCTTATGAAGTTGTGAGAGTGAGTGTGACAAATGAGCTCAAGTGCCCTCTATTTATAGTCCTCCAAGTCACCTAACTAGGTCGACTTCTTCTCTTGGAGTCTAATAACTTAATATCAATTATTCTCTTGAGTTGAATTGTCTTCTAGGGATTTTAACCAACAGTTTAGGGTTTCTCTTGCTTCCCGGAATATTCTAGTCTCGTCAAAGGTTACACGTAGAGGTTAATACCTCTTGCGGCTACCATAACATCAACACTCCCTCCTTTGTAGGGAGGTATTAAAGGCAATGGTCTTGAGCACAAATAGACCATTCAACCAATAACATCAACATAGCCACACAAGCTATCTCATGATGAGATAGATCAAATCACGAGCACCAACATCACTATCCATCTAGTTGGAAATCATCTCCAACACTAGTGATGGTCTCCATGGCAATCAAAACAATGTCATCCAATAGAAAACAACTGTGTCTATCCATAGTAGTATACAACTACTATCCAGGGGTACACAACCACTCCTAGTAGCACACAACTACTAACCAATGACCCACAATCACTATCAATGGAGCACATCCACCACAGTAGCATACAACTACTATCCAGAGACATACAGTCTCTACAACAATCATATCATATCATCTGATATCATCCTACATCAATAATGTCATCAGTTGCATCACCTCTAAGTCGTACTAGCATGATGTGAATGCATCATATCTAAGTTGTATTGTCATGATCCGAAGTATCATCTACATCATCTCTAAGTTGTACTAGCATGGCATAACTAGCATGATTCCAATGCATTATATCTAAGTTGTATGCCACCTCTAAGTTGTACTCACATGATGTATATTAGTGCCTCATGGTGTCATATCTAAGCAATATGATCATCTCTAAGTCATACTAGCATGATATATCTAGCATGATGTCAATGCATCATATCTAAGCTATATGCCACATCTAAGTTGTACTCGCATGATCATATCTAGCATGACACGAGCCCCCTGTGTCATATCTAAGCCATACTAGCATGGCATTTATAGCATGATGTTAATACATCATATCTAAGTTGTAGGTCATATCTAAGTTGTACTCACATGGCCATATCTATCATGATGTGGCTCACTGAAATCATCTCTAAGTTGTACTAGCATGAACATAACTAGCATGATGTCAAAACATCATATCTAAGTTGTATGTCCACCTCTAAGTTGTACTAGCATGATGCTCCTCGGGCCATTGTATCAACAACTCCAACCATCTGTATCATATCTGATTTTTACTACCATGATCATATCTAGCATGATGCAAGCATCATCTATAAGTTGTATGACTATATCTAAGTTGTACTAGCATGATACAGATGCATAGCTCACTAACAGTCCATGATGCCACATGCCAGTTCTCCCTCCCAACCGAGGAAGTCATCTCCTCCCTTTCAACCAAGGCAGCAATCTCCACGAGCCCCATATTCTCCCTCAAGTATGAAAACTTTATCTTGGACAAAGGCTTCATGAAAATATATGTAGTCTTCTCATTATACTAGAGAACCACTTCTCCCCTCTGGACTTTATCATGGAGAAAATAGTACTTGATTTCAATGTGCTTCGACCTATCATGGACCACTGGGTTCTCTGAGAGCTTCACATAGCTCTGGTTATCATAATATATCACAGTCGAATCAAGCACCTGATCAAACAGTCCATAAACCAACTTACAGAGCCATACTACCTTCATACAAGCATCACACGCTACAATATACTCTACTTCTGTAGTGTTGAGTGAAACAAACTTTTGTTTTCTGCTATCTCATGATATCATAGCAGATCTCATACTAAAAATTGTACCAAAAGTACTTTTTTTTTCATCTGCACTCCCTACCCAATCTGAATTAGTAAATCCATGCAATTGCATATCACTATTTGAGTCATATCTCAAACCATAAGTTATCATCCCGCGAAGATATCTCAAGATATGATTCGCAGCTATCCAATGCTCTTGTCTAGGTTCCACCTAGAACTGGCTCAACATGTTTACAACAATGCAAATGTCTGGCCTAGTATTCACCAAAGACATCTAGGAGCCAATCAACTATCGGTACAGGGACAATTTTACTGGATCAGAATCAGAGTCTCTCAACTTCCTCAAATCTGTTACCATGGGAGTTGCCATGGATTTGCAATCCATAATCCCAAACTTTTGAAGGATCCTTACAACATATTTCCCTTTTCCTAGGAAGACTTCACCACGCTTCTACCATACTTCTAATCCCAATTAGTAGTGCATGAGACCAAGACCCTTCATATCAAATTCAATGGCTAGCTCCTTCTTACATTGAATAATGAGAGGCTCTGCACCTGTTAGGAACAAATCATCAACATATAACAATAAAATCATAGGTGCATTATTCACAACTTTGTAATAGAGTTTTGGGTCTGCATGACTCTTGGAAAATCCAAGTCTTGTCAAGTAGATATCAATACATGCATACCAATCTCTTGGAGATTTCTTTGATTCCATACAAGGCCTTCTTCAATATGCATACATGGGTTTCTCTTGGGTGTACCTCAAAACCTTGAGGTTTCTCTATGTATACTTCTTCCTCAATCACTCCATTGAGACAGGTGGTCTTTACATCCATATGATGTAAACTCCAACCCATGGAAGCTGCTAGAGATATGATGGCTCTAATAGATGTATATCTGGAAACCAGATCAAACATCTCATCATAATCTTCTCCCTCCTGCTAAGAGAATCCTCTAGCCACAAATCTCGCCTTATATTTTTCAATACTTCCATTTAAAACATGCTTTATCTTATAACCCCACTTTGAAGTGACTACATACTTCTCTTTAGGTCTAGGGACAACTTCCCATACATCATTTTTCATAATATATTGGTATTCCTCCATCATGGCCTCCTTCCATTCTTTTTGATTGACTACTTCCTCAAAGGTGGAAGGTTGTGCATTGACAATACTTTCATGAGTGCTGCATAACTGGAGAACCTTTTGGGTTTATTACTTTGTCTAAAGGTTCCACTAGAATTTTTATGCTTCTCTTCTTCCTGCAAGATGGATTCAATCCATGTTGGTCTCTTTCTAGTCTTAGGTGCAATCACTGGTTCCACATGTTCATGTGGTGGTTCTTGTTCTTCACTGGGGTGTTCTAGAGAACATGTACTTTCTTCTTTGGTATATTCATGTCCCTCTTCTTCATTGGAGTCTATGGAGTCTTCTATAGACTTCTTAAATGAAATCCTTTCATCAAAAGTTACATATTTGCTGATTTCAACCTTCTGCTGACTTGGAACATAAATTCTATATGCTTTTGATGATTCACTATATCCAAGGAATATACCTTTCTTTCATGAAGATTCCAACTTCTTTCTCTTATCCTTGGGAACATGAATATAGACGGGGCATACAAAGATTCTCAAGTGTTCAACACTTGGATTCTTTCTGGAGAAGGATTCTTCTGGAGTCATGTTCTTCAATATTCTATGTGGACTTATATTCTAAATATAAACAATTGTAATAATTGCTTCTCCCCATAGAAACATAAATAAATTTTGATCATTCGTCATTGCCTTCACTGGTTCTTCAATAGTTCTATTCTTTCTTTCAGCCACACCATTTTGTTGAGGATTGTAAGGGACAATGAGCTCCCTCCCAATCCCAACTTCTTTACAAAAGGAAACAAGTTACTTGGTGGTGTATTCTTCTCCATTATTATATCTTATTGTCTTGATCTTCTTATCTATTAGGTTCTCTACTTCAGCCTTGAATTCTTGGAATTTGATAAATACCTCATCCTTAGTCTTTAACAGATACAACCATGTCTTTCTTGAGAAGTCATCTATGAACGTCACATAGTAAAGAGATCCTCCTAGAGAATTCACTGGCATAGGACCCCACACATATGAATGTATTAGGCCTAATATCCCTTTGGATCTATTCTCACTACTTGGAAATGGTTTATTAATATTCTTCCCAAGTGCACATCCTCTACACACACCGTCATGTACTGATTGTAAATCTGGTATTCCTACAACCATCTATTTTAGGGATGACAAGGCTTGATAATGAAGGTGAGCATACCTTCTATGCCATAACTCACTAGGGTTGATTTAATCATGTACTAGAGCTTGATTATTTTGACCTAGGAGTTTATACAATATTCCTTCACGAATTCCAATGACTCTAGTGTCTTCTATCGTTGAATCTTTAGACCATACAAGAACTTTTCCAACCACAAAAGCTATTATATCTCCTTTCTCTTCCAAACAAGAGATAGATACTAGATTCTTTTTCAAACCAAGAACATATAAAACATTACTAAGATGGATAGAGTTACCTGATTCAATTTTGATAGTAGCTTGTCCAATTCCCTTGACTGCATAAAAGTTCTTGTCTCCAAGCTCCACTTTATGAGGTGTCTCCTTTTCCTTCATGCTTGATAAATTTTTACGGTCACCTGTCATATGCCTTGAATATCCACTATTGATTATTGACACATGCCATCTTCAATGGTTCCAGTAAGAGCCAAATAATAGAAGAAATTTGTTTCATCATGCTTTGTCTTCTTTGAGGGTTCTTCATCATTGGAAGTCGATGTGTGATGTTTCTCTTTTCTATTCTTTGTTAGTTTAGTAAAATTCCTTTTGTAGTGGCCATAATCATGGCATTCAAAGCATTGTACCTTTGACATATCTCTCTTGAACTTCATTCTTGAATCAGATCTTTTCTTACCTCCATGTATTTTAAACTTTGTTGCAAAGGCTTGAGCATCTTCTTCCTTTTGATATTTTCCCTTGGATTTTAACCTTGTCTCTTCTTGTGCACAACAGGTCCAAATTTCTTCTAACGTTGGAAACTCCTTCCTTGTATTCATGCTTGCAGCAAATGCATCCCATGATCTAGAAATACCATTGAGTGTTATGTTCACAACTTACTTTTATGGAATGGCTTCTCCAATAGCTTGTAATTGATCTCTCAATTGATAAATATTCACAAAGTATGAAGCTATGGTGTCATCCTTTGTTATCTTTGTGTCACAGAGTTCATTCTTCAAACTCATCACTTGTCCAATATTTATGACTGAGAAAAGGTTAGTTAGGGCATCATACATCTTCTTGGATGAGTCAAGATGAGAAATGTAGGGTATCAAGTGATCCTTTATAGAGTCCACTATGATACTCATAACATTAATGTCATTATCCTTGAACTTCTCTAGTGCTACAACGTTTTGAGGTTCCTTCTCTTTTCCTTCTTCAAACTTTGGTTTCATGATATTTCCTTTCACAATATCTAGGACTTTATTCTTTGCAAGGTTGAGGTCAATCCTTTTCTTCCATGCTCTAAAGTTTGAAGCCCCTTATAACTTGTTTTCTGACTTCATAGAGTAAGTCATGGCTACGTTGACTTTGAATTTGACTTGGTCAACATTTGACTTTGACCAAAAACTCAAACTTGATTATGTGGCTTGCTGAGAGTACCAGGAGGTGCGCTAGGCTAGGGTGCACTAGGCTATCCAGGAATTAGGTCAAACGCTTCACTTAAGGTGCCTCAACAAGAGGGTTAGGGTTTTGTTGCTGCAACAAAACTCTGATTGCAATTGCAACTACAACTGAGAAAATTCTCCCAATCTACCTTCCAGTGGTTATACTTTCTGAAGATAGTGTGGGCCCATAACCTGTTAAAATAATAGGTGTGCTCATTTCACCATAGACAATATCACTATATTATCACCCAACCATAGGCACAAAGGCCACCCCCGACCATCTTAACCTTGACAACAAGAAAAATTTCAGAAGTAAACACTAGAGTAGATAGGCAACCAAGATAGCGTACCTCTCTCCAAAGCTAGCACACCAACCAGAAAGTACAAACGATAAACCAAAGAACAAGTCACCATTGCGGCAGCTGCAACTCTCCTCCAGTCATGCGCATCACTAGTCCTTATGAAGTTGTGACAGTGAGTGTGACAAATGAGCTCAAGCGCCCTCTATTTATAGTCCTCCAAGTCACCTAACTGGTCTAACTTCTTCTCTTGTAGGCTAACAACTTAGTATAAATTATTCTCTTGAGCCAACTTGTCTTCTAGGGTTTTTAACCAACCGTTTAGGGTTTCTCTTGCTTCTTGGAATATTCTAGTCTCGTCAAAGGTTACACATAGAGGTTAATACCTCCTATAGCTACCATAACATCAATAAAAATTACAACTTGTTTATAACTATGGTCTTGATGGTTGATATCATAGCAACAAAAAATTTAAAACCAACCTCCAAATCAAAAGGTTGTGCTCCTAGAATCAACCTCCTTTTTTCAAGATTAAAATTACAACTTGTAAACCATGGCCTTGACAACCGGTACCATTGCACCAAAAACCTTGAAATCAACCCCCAAATAAAAACGTGGTGCTACGAGTAACACCCTTTTTTTAGAGAGGGAAGGCTTAAAATTGCAAAAAAAAATGAAACCAATATGCAAAAAACTAGTAGTATTTCAAAAAAAATTAAAAAAAAAGATAAAGGAAAAAAATCCCCAAAAAAGGGGAAAAACATATTTAAATAAGTGAGAAACACATAATTTAAAATTAATTTAAGAAAAATAAATAAATAAACCTACCCTGCTCCTCTAAAAAAAACCAAAAAACAATTTTTTTAAAAGAGTTTCTAAAATAAATTAACAAAATAAATAAATAAATAAATAAATATATATATATATATATATATATATATATTCAAGATTAAAACATATATATATATACAAATTTTTAAAAATATTATTGAAAAAAATATTAAAAACATCAACCATTATAACTAAATATATTAAAAAAAACAAAAAACAAAAATCAAACAAATAAAAACAAATTAATTAAAAAAATAAAAACGTGTGGAGGGAGTAAATATTCCTAGAATTGTCCCGCCCCCCACC
>ML791030.1:473565-491264 GCA_009831015.1 Picea engelmannii
TACCATCCTCCATCCACCCACCTCATCCACCTCCCATAACCCATTGTCGCCACTTAGATGAAGAAATCACATCTCCTCCAAGTGCCTAGAGCTCATCGTCCTACGTAGATACCTCTCCTATTGTGTGCACCAATGGGTTAGTCATCATGCCAATCAAAATAAAAACCTCCTAAGTAGTGGACTATGCTAGCACTCTATCCAAGGTCAAACATTCACTCAAACTAAGACATATATATTCCCATCAAGCATTGCCAATGGACTAAGAGGCTTAGTTCTCTCCTAGCTAGATGAAAATACTTTTGGAGTAATCTCAAAATCTATCACTGCAACTCTATGTCTTGAGCTTGCACCCCTTTTCAACTTTGGATTGTAAGTTGTGAGAATTTATAAAATATGTGCTTTAGAACACTTTAGAAAATCCGCCTCATATACTTGAGGTCCCCCTTATCTATTTCATAAAACTTTTTGTGTATTTTGAATAAAAAATGTAAATTACAAAAATAGACTAAAAATAAAACTTTTAGTGTATTGTGCCCAACCAAATCACTAGGAAAGTTAAAAAACATAGACAAAAAAATTGTACTTTAAGGAGAGAAGATTCACAACCCTTAGGGAATAATATCCTTTATTAAACAAATTTAAAAATTATTTTAGTTACCACAAATTTTTTACAACACTAAATCCAATTTCTAGCTTCATCTAGGCATGCTAAAACACATAATAGTTTAGCCTAGTTGTCCAAGAAATATGATCATTAATACCACCATGAAACTACTCGTAAACAATTAGAAACCAAAGTCTGATTTTCAGATCTGAAACAACTAAATTTAGGACAACAATGGTACAATTCAAATTAAATTATAAATGAAGATACAATACAATACCCCATGTCATCCCAACTCAATACAACAGGTCCTTATAGTTCATCCAAGAAAGGACACTCCAATTGTTGTCAAACCCTATTTAGGGAATTCACTATCATTAGAAAACCTTAACCAACAATACTATGGCCTAGAAAGGCATCTCCCCAAGCTCTCCTAGCTACATAAAATTCTCGACAACAAGCTAGAATCACACTAACAAGTCCACCCTTGGATCTCCCGCATGTATCACACAAGTTATTACAAGTAATACATGTATTCATGAGTTTTATTGGTTACTAGAATCTTAACCATCATAGATATTAAAAGCCAATGGCCATGTCCATTTATCTTTCTTTCCATAGTGGCATTACAACTCTTCATATTCCACATTGTACTCTCACAATAGTTGCATTATTTCAAAAATCTAGTTTATACAACGGTGCATCGTTGTTTATAATCCCTTGTAATGTTGAGTTGTCGGTCTTCTATATGTTGGAGACCCAAATGTTATCACAACTAAGACTTGTAGCATTGTGATTTATTACAATTATTTTTTCTCCAATTACACACGTTAATTGATAGTCTCTACCCTATGATTAATCTCCATCAAAATCTTATATGCTATAACATTTCATACGATGTAACTAGCATTTTAGATGAATTTGAGGAGCATTGCATTATCGCTCAAAAACTTGATAAGAAATATGCATTCCAATATATATTTGGAAACAATTCATTAGAATTGGATATATGTTCAACTATAGACATTATATACGCAAGCCATTCTCAAATAACATAGCAAATTCAAGCTCTCTCCATATCTTAACAATTGTATCGGATTACAAGGAAAATTGGATTTATAATGTATTCATGCTTTTTTTTCTATAGAAAAAGATTTGACTACACATTAATACAACAACCAAGTCGTTGAGCATAAATCAGGTAGGAAAGGTAATCTAACCAAAAGGTATCCCAATTGTCTAAGCAAAAGACTCTATGATACCAAAAAACAATCGATTTCCTAATCATATGTAATGGACTCTATCGAAGATGCTACTAGGGAAACACCAGAGCTTTTTGATGGGCATTATATTCTTCCCGCAATTTAAAAGAAAAGAAAGTTAAAGAAGTGGGGGCACTATCAACATTCAACATGCATTCTGTGATTCCCAAGTTTTGAGAGAAAAACATGTTAAAGAGTTTGGAGAGGCAACCTATTGTGATCCCTCACAACCTCTCATTAATTAGTTATATATATGTAGTATGTAGTATGAGAATAATGTAAATATAGTTGCATTTACATTAGAAGCCCCATAACTCTTCTTCCATTAGTCCTAAGTATCAAATATGTAATAGTCCCTCTTTGCAAAGAAAGTTTTTTCACCAACACCAGTATTCTCGCTCTAAATATCAATTAAACTTTCCTTCTACAAATATAAATTTGATGTAGTCTCGAAATCAATCACTAGTTCTACCAAAGGTTCTGGAACAAACCAAAATACTATCACCACATATCGAACCTTCAAATAACATTTACCTATTGTGAATATGATGGAACATAACACTAGATCAACAACAACTTGTCAAACTCCATCGACCCTCAAGTCATCTTCATGGGCTAAAACATTTGCATTGCATCATGAGTTGCTCAAGATCTTCTATAAAGATAGCCACATCTACACATAGGACCAAGCCAACTAGATCAGATCTATCAAAACCCCAAAGACAACACTCTCTAAAAATTTCATCTATCCTAAAATACCAAGCTCATGGTACATGAAACAACCCATGCATGGCCTCCATCAACCTATAAAAAGGGGTATATTTCCCATGCATCTCAAGACCTATGGCCACTAAAGCACCAAACTCAACAAGGCCAACTCCTCTTTATGAGATAATCCAACAACCTTGTCTCAGTACTCCTCAATTCTCCCATTAACTACATGTTTGATCTTGTACAACCATCTAGAATCAATCATTGATTTCCTAGCAAATATCAATGCAATCTCCCAAACACCATTTTTAGGTTTGAATTAAACTTCTCAGTCACGAAATCCCACCATTCATTCTTCTCATAGTCCTTCTCAAAATTGGAAGGATTTCTTAGCTTCTCACTGCCATGTACATTTTTCACATGATCAACTAGTAACTTGTATAGGCCACCATCCCACACACCTCTAGTCCAAGTCTTCGAACTTGATAGAGTAAAATCATTGATAGTGCATTGTTGTCCTTCAAATGCAACTCTACACTGAAAATATGTAATAAAAGAAAAAAAACTAAGATTATTCTTCGAACTAGGAATAATTGGAACATCATTCAATATAAAAAAAATTACGTGAAGGCATTCAGAAAGAGATGGAGCTCAATCACTTCACAAGATAAGTGGCATCATCACCCAACTCTACTTGCATTCTTCCCTCTTGTTCATGAAACTTATTCAATATATTCCCATCATAAGTCATATGTCTCAATGCCTCATTGTCCACATACCATGCAACACCGAACATAGTGTTGGTTGTAAGATGAGACCATGGAGAAGGTGATCTCAATCTTGGGCTCTAATCATCCAACTCAACTATAGTCTCTACACTCCTTGCAATTTGTTTATGGTGTTGCTTGGCATTTCCTTTCTTCTTCTCTAGACATTGGTGTTGATATTATGGTAGTTGCGGGAGGTATTTACCTCCACGTGTAAACTTGACAAGGATAGAATACTCCGGGAAGCAAGAAGAAACCCTAATGAGTTGGATAATAACCCTAGAAGACTTGTCGACTCAAGAAGATAATTTATATTAGGTTATTAGCCTCCAAGAAAAGAAGTCGGCTAGAAATAATAATATATACTAAACAGACGGATACCCAGAATGAGAAGTTGGCCCAGGCAGTTAGCTAGAATTAGTATAAATACAGGAGGCCATTTCTCATTCTAGCAGGCAGTCTCATAATTGCAGAGCAACAACTTGTGCGCACTGCAGTGCCCAGTCTTGTGCATAGGTTTGAGGAGAGCTGCCATTGTAGTTGCTGCAGCTAGCAGATCACGTTTGGCTTGGACTATCTCTTGGCTATGGTTTGGACTATCTAATCAGCTTTTATTGGTGTGCTATCCTTGGGTAAAGGTGCGCTACGCTTTGTTTGGATATCTAGCCTAGGGTTCACTTCCGGAGTGATTCTCTGTCAAAGTTAAGGTGCTCGGAGGGTGGCTTCAGCCTATGGGTGGGTGAAAATAGTGATATTGTCAATGGTAAAATGAGAACATCCATTATATTCTAACAGGTTATGGGCCCACACCTCCTTCATTCATTCTAGCCGCTGGAAGGAAACATAACCGTAAGGATATTAAGCTCATTGAAGAATTGTTGCTAAGGTTTCTAGCAGGAGCAGTCACCATAGCACTGCTGCTAGGGTTACTAGTAGGTGCAGCTGCAGAAACCCTAATCCTCTCATTGAGGCACCTTAAGTGAAGGGATTGACCTAATCTCCAGACAGATCAGTGTGCCCTAGCCTAGCGCATCTCCTAGTACTCTCAGCAAGCCAAGACGTCAAGTTTGAGTTTGTGGTCAAATCTAGGGTTTGACCAAGTCAAAGCATCCATGACTCACTCTATGAAGTTAGAGAACAAGTTAGATGGAGCTTCTAACTTCATAGCATGGAAGACAAGGATTGATCTCATCCTTGCCAAGAATAAAGTGCTAGATATTGTGAAAGGAAAGATCGTGAAACTGGAGTTTGAAGAAGGGAAAGAGAAGGAACCGCAGAACGTTGCATCTATGGAGAAGTTCAAATATGGTGACATCAATGCTATGAGTATCATAGTGGACTCTATCAAAGACCACTTGATACCCTACATTTCCCATCTTGACTCATCGAAGAAGTTGTATGATTCCCTAACAAATCTCTTCTCAGTCAGAAACATTGGACAAGTAATGAGTCTGAAGAATGAGCTCCGTAACATAAAGATGAATGATGACGACAACATAACATCATACCTTGTGAGAATCTCTCAGTCAAGAGATCAACTACAAGCTATTGAAGAGATCGCTTCAGAAAAGGAATCGGTAAACATAGTACTCAATAATCTTCCCAAGACGTGGGATGCATTTTCCGCAAGCATGAACAAAAGGAAGGAGAAATCACAAAGCATTAGTTGCCAAAGAAAAGGAACCAACAAAGAAGACTAAGCAAGATGAAAGAGACTTCTTCTTCTAAAGGTAACAATACTCTTCTTATTTCTTGTACATATCTTGTTTGTATTGTCTATGTACCTATCTTTTATATCTATCTCTTGGAAGATAATGTGTTCCAAGAAGAACTATACCTATGGAAGAACAACAAGATAAGGATTGATATCATTATATAATACACATGAAAGGATTAAATACATCAAACAAATCATGTGGAAGCTATTGCAAGATAAGTCGAATCAATCATGAAGAAACTTAGAAGAAGCAAAGATAGAAAGAAGTCAGCAATCAAGAGGAAATTGGAGAAAGACTTATGACATTTTGTAGAAGACAACAAGATGGAAATGTGGACTCTGTTAGACAGAGAGAGCCAATTATATATTGCATAAGACAATAAGGATGCAGATGGAAGCGTGGACTCTGTTAGATGGAGGGAGCCAATTATATGCACTCATACATGAAGCAAGGATTAGGAGGGAGCTAATCCTATGATCCATTGAATATGATGAAGTATATATCCATGGTAACAACCATGAAAGATAGTATGTGTTCAGTTCAACCTCAGAAGAAGTCTTCTTCGAAGAGAAGCCTTAAAATATCCCTTGTTTTTCATCCACATCTGTGATCCTATGATGAAATAAAGGAATGGAATCTTTAAGGCATGGAATCTATAAGAAACTCCATGGACGCAAGAGCTAAAGAAAAACACCAGGAAGAACATGAAGATTCCAAGAAAGAAAGAGAAGCCAGAACAACCAGTCATTGTATTAAGAATCACAAGATTACCAGCCTGGTATGAACTCACTAAAAGAAATCAAGTAGAGGAACTGAAAGTTGTGGTGAAGAAGAGTGTATATATGCAAGCATTGCAAAGATCTAGAACTAGGGGTTCTCCCATATGGAGGGAGAAGACTATGATGATTACTTGTTCCAGTAAACTAGACATGCTTCTACATGAATCATTATATCATCTGCAATATCCATGGGTTGGAGTTCTACATCAGATGAATGCAAAGAATGGTATCCAAATAAATTGAATAAAGAGCATATGAAGAGAAACCTCAAGACTTTGAGGCATACCAGAAAGAGACCCTTGTATGCAGATGGAAGAAGATAACTTGGTGGAGAAACTCCAGTGCACAATAGAAGCGTGGCAAAGATTTTCTATAACAGAGATATTGTATCAAGATGATTACTCAGTAGATCAGATCTCATGATGACAGAAGAAGTGTCACATGGATATGTTCCAATTTTCCAACCATGATATACTCTATTGTACATGAAGCCTTCACAGAAAATCAGTGTTCCAAACTAAAGTACATTTGAAATAAAGCATTACATTATCCGTGATGAAGTCCAGAAAGGAGAAAGTGGTTCTCCAATACATATCTCCACAGATGAGCAGATAAGCAGACATTTTGGTAAATCTTCTGTCCAAGATGAAAGAGTTTGCGTACTCAAGCTGGAGCTCGTGGTGACTACTTCCTTATTGAAAAAGGAAGAGATGACTCCTGGGTTGGGAGGGAGCACTAAAAATATTATTGAGGACATTAATTTTCAAGACTGAAAATAGTCCAGCTTGGACAGATTCCTTCCTATTTGGAAAGTGGATTGAGATTTCTGATGGACAGCGATTTCCCATTGTGGTTAACATGGGAAATGGTCTAGATTGTTGATGTATCATAGACAATGACTTCCCATTGTGGTTAACATGGGGACTGGTCTAGGGAAGTGTTTCTTCTTGAGGGTTAATGAAGAAGACTGGCCCGCCTCGCCGGACATCGATTTCTCATTGTGGTTAACATGAGGAATGGTTCATTTTGGAGGTTGATACAGGACAGTCGTTTCCTCTTGTGGTTAACAGAGGAAATGGTCCGGACAATCATTCCTTAGGGTTTATACATTCTCTCCAGGGTGCACTTTGATTAGTGTAGGAGGAATGGCCCAGGGTGGGGAATGGTCCAGGCTCAGCAATCAGGGATAGACATTCCTTAGGGTTTATACATTCTCTCCAGGGTGCTCTTTGATTAGTGTAGGAAGAATGGCCCAGGGTGGGGAATGGTCCAGGTTCAAAAGACAAGACAGTTATTCTTCCTTGCTTGAGAAGAATAGTTCAGATATCTCATTGTTCTACTCCGAGGGCAGATATTCTTTCAGATCTCACAGACGTGAGTGAAATATTGGCTCAGATGATTCAGTTTATATTATAACATTGTTTCTGTACAGGTTGATATCAGATGATTGTTATGAAGAGTGTATGACAGTAGATGTATAATATTGTGGTGGATGTGTTCCATTGTTCATGATTATACGTTGTTGATCAAGTACTTGTGTGTTACTTGGTGTGGTAGTGTACCACTGGATTGTAGCTATGTACTACTATGGATAGACACGGTTGTGTTCTATTTTGTTTCGATTGCCTTAAAGACTATCAGCAGTATTGGAAATGATTATCAGTTAGATGGATAATCAAAGGACAGAGATTTCCCAGATGGAAAATGGTTCAGAGCATTTACTCTTCTAGATTAGAAGAATGGTTCTTGTATCACTCTATGGAGTGAGAATCATGTCTGATTACTCAGATAGAGTATGGTTTCGAGAGATGATGTAGCTGATGAAACTGATGATGATGATGGTTCTCATGATCTAGTCATGATCTAATCTATACAACTATGTTGATGCTACTGGGTGAATGGTATGTTTTTGTGCTCAAGAGCATTACCTATAATACCTCCCTAGCTAGGAGGGAGTGTTGATATTATGGTAGTTGCGGGAGATATTTACCTCCATGTGTAAACCTGACGAGGATAGAATACTCCAGGAAGTAAGAATAAACCCTAATGAGTTGGATAATAACCCTAGAAGACTTGTCGGCTCAAGAAGATAATTTATATTAGGTTATTATCCTCCAAGAGAAGAAGTCGGCCAGAAATAATAATATATACTAAACAGACAGATACCCATAATGAGAAGTCGGCCCAGGCAGTTAGCCAGAATTAGTATAAATACAGGAGGCCAGTTCTCATTCTAGCAGGCAGTCTCAGAATTACAGAGCAACAACTTGTGCGCACTGTAGTGCCCAGTCCTGTGCAAAGGTTTGAGGAGGGCTGCCATTGCAGCTACTGTAGCTAGCAAATCACGTTTGGCTTGGACTATCTCTTGGCTAGGGTTTGGACTATCTGATCAGCTCTTGTTGGTGTGTTATCCTTGGGTAAAGGTGCGCTACCCTTTGTTTGGCTATCTAGCCTAAGTTCACTTCCGGAGTGATTCTCTGTCAAGGTTAAGGTGCTTGGAGGGTGGCTTCATCCTATGGTTGGGTGACAATAGTGATATTGTCAATGGTAAAACGATCACATCCATTATATTCTAACAATTGTTTGGCATAATATCCCTTCTAATGACACCTAAAACATTTATCATGACTTGAGTCCTTATTCTTCCTTGAAGACTCATCTTTCTTACCCTTCCTAGGTATTCCTTTGTTTCCTCCCTTCTTCATCCTCCCAACAAGGGAAAGGTCTTCTAATTCACCTTCCTTGATTGAACTAGATTCTATCCTTGTCTCTTACTTCAAAAATTCATCCCAAAGCTTTCCAAATGACTACATATTCTCATGAGCACAGATAACCTAGACAAAGGGTTTCAAAGATGAAGAAAACCCATTGAAAGAAATGGGAGCCAACTCCTCATGTTCAACTTATGGCCCTATAGCGACCAATTGATCTATCAACTCTCTAATATTCATCAAGTAATTAGACACGGTGTTATAGCCAAGTAATATCCACCCTATAGGAAATATGGGAAGCCATCATAGGATAGAGGCCCTAATACAATGTTTTCCTAAGGTTTGACCCCTTTCAGAGAATTTTTGGAGGCCCTCACGTGACACCTAGTAGGAAGCAAGTGAGGCCCTCGCTGGAAACTAGTGGCTCGTTAAGCAAGGAACTATACAACTTCTAGAATTGAGGAGTTACGAGGTGATAAGCAAGGGATGAGTTGGATATTCATGGAAAAGGACTAGGAATTCACATCATTCGAGTCTCTAGTGGACTCTGGAAGATCTAGAAGCCTCTCTCAAGCCTCCTCCAAGACCTATATAACAAAGGCAAGACTTGGGAAAGAGGAGGAAGAATTGAAGAGAATTGTTATGATGCCCAACTGTAGAGGTGTCCATAAACACAACCAAGAGTAAATGAGCCTATCCTGACCAAGGTGTTGCTAGGAAAGGAAAGGATCCAGGAGACTAAAGGATATTGCATAATCACTTGAGGTATGTCTTTATGTAATGTTCTTGTGTTCCATTAATAGATCATTTGGTTTTCCCCTTCAATGTTTTTCTTTGATACATGAATATTTAGATATGATCTTGTAGACTATATATCAGGGTAGATCCAAGCTAGATCTAAGATTCTAACACTAGGAAGAAGTGTAGAATGGTATTGTTTTGTCTTTGGTGTGCAGGAAGCAGGTTGTAGAAGTTGGAGCTAGAACTTTAGGACTACAACGACCAAGATACGCAAAGGACAACCTTCAATAAAAAGGTAAGACATTCTCCTAATTCTTTGTGTGTGATCTTATCACTTGTTTCTAGGATACTCATAGGTAATATATCCCATTCATGTCTAGGATTGCTATGCTGATCCTAGGGAGATCTTATTGATCTGCTCAATGAGATCCCTATGAGAAAAAATCCCATAATAGATTGGCGACCATACTAGGGAAGAATTTTTCTCTAGTCAAGTCTCTTTTCCTACCTCTTCCTCTACTTGTTGTGATTTGCATTAGATTTTACTTCCATTCAGTCATCATAGGGTATATATCTACTAGAACTGATAGATCTAATCTAGATCTGGAAGATCTACAATAGATCCACCTTTTCCAAAAGGAAAAATTGTGTAGACTCTTGCTTGTTGCACAACAATTGTCCCACGAGGCCCTTGCCAGTCACATAATAGGTGTCCTATGAGTCCCTCACTGGTTGACAACCCTATGTCCCCGAGGGCCCTTGTAGGGTCCACAAAAAAGGGCCCTTGTAGGGTCCACAAAAAAGGGCCCGTAGGATGCAAAAAAATCCATTTTTTACAAAATTGTTTTTGGGTTTTTTGTTGTGAAGCCTAGGGTCCGTGTTCTTGGGGAAGAAAAAAATTAGAACTTAGTTTTTCTCTTTTCATAATTGCTCTTGTGAACTTTGGGGTCTAAATTTGTATTTTTGGGTCACTGATTGTTGCATTTGGTTGAGTTTCCTTTTGGAATTGGATTTTACATTGTTAAGATCCATTCCTTGTGAGTTTTGGGTTGAGATCATGTGTAGACATTGGAGTGTGCCAGGAGGCATCACTTCCAATACCACACTACCCTTTGCTTGCTAATTTGTTGGTTTACATTTGCATTGTGTGTTCTTTCATAGATCAGGAACTTTTGCATTTCCATTAGGAAAAAATAACCAAAAAGAAAAAAATACTTGTTGCATGCTAGATTTTATTTTGAAGCATTAGTGTTCAAGTTCATTAGAAGCATAGGTTGGTTTCAGATTTGGTTTGCTTGATTGGTTACTTGGTGTGTGTGAGGGATTATTTATGAACTTGGCAAGGAAAAAGAAAAATCTCTCTCCCTCCCATAGCTAGAGTTCATCAAAGTGAACAATTTTCATTTTCATACTTGCATTACTTGGTTGGGTCAAGAGTCATCACATCATTAAAGTTTCATCCATTACCTTTGGACCTAAGCAACAACCCCTAAAAAGAAGAACTTAATATTAAATTAATTAGACATTGTTATTTGATAGAAAACCGACACAAGATAGATTTAGGGCCTTGGATTAAGATTGGAGAGAAAACTCTCAAAGGCCACAAAACTCAACCTAGAAGTCATTAAAGAGCGTGAAAACCCATTCTTGCAACCAGTGTGTTGGGAAGATCCTCTAACATAGGAGTTAAGCACAAGGTTGCATCGGGGCAAGTAGGGATATTTCCCCTCTCTACTTGTTTTGGTGTTTTTTATGCCGCTTCGATCATTATGTATAAGGGGGTTCTATTGGTTAACACCTTCAAAGCTTCGAGCTTAGCTACCCTACCCTTACATGCTGTCAGACTTATGAATGTTCTCCCAACCCTTGATTGTTAGGTGGTAGCCTTAGTGACATTTCCTAGAGAGATATAGAGGTGACTATAGGTGGGACGTACATGTGGTACCTGGGGTATATGTTTGTTCATGGTCTTAGTTCCCCCGGATGGTGCCCGCCTTAATAAAGGGCAGTTGCACTGGTCATGGTTGTTTCGCGTAGATCATCGCAACTGCTCCTCACACCTTCACTAGTTAATCTTGTGGGAAACTTGACTCCCCTCCGATAGGGTTGGTTTCTGGAAGGCCCTTTGAGCCAATTAGTTTGCTTGTTATCTGCCTAGATTTGATTAAGGGTGTGCTCTTTGAGTCTGATTCTAGGTTAGCCATAGGTTGATTTGTGTTTGTTAGTAACATAGGATATTCATTGTGGCTTAATTACCACACCAGTCTTGTCGATTGCAAGGACTGGAGCCTATTACGGAGGTGCAACCGCCTCTAAAGCGGTGTGACATACGTGATAAGGAATTCGAAGGGTCTTATTTTTTTTTTTACGAAGTCAGCTTGGTTGAGGTATAAGTGATCGACGCACATCCCCCACCCAACTCCAATCCATCTTTAATTGAACATGACACCCCTATACTAGTCCAAGTAAGGGAAATGTTTAGTGAGCCTTTCTCTTTGTTTAGTTATCCTCCTACCATGTTCAGACCCAATGTCTCGTCCATTGTAGCTGTTCCTACAATCCCATCATCATGTGGAATGGGAGGAAACCCCCTCGAGGGCATCCTAGTCATGTCCACATTGCCACACCTTAGATCAATTGGGCCTACACCATCCACAAATTTTTTTTTTGGTTCCTCCATTTGGGGGGCGTCAGTTGTGTTGTCAACTCCATCCGTTAGTATCCCTGGCATCCCAACAACCATCCCTTCAATGCCCACTTCCAAATTATTTTCCATTGGGGGGGCGAGCTTTGGTTTCAGCATGGGAAGTGGAGCTCCTTCTACTTCCGCCAATCCAATGAGTGGCCCAACATTATCAGGTGTGGGTGTACATTTTGGATGGAGTGTGCCTAGTGGTTTTGGGGTTGTTCCTAGTCAACCCAAGAGAAGTGGTACTTCTGGAGTCTTTCATTTTCCATGAGTTAGCACACCTTTCCCTGGGGGCACATCCCTTGGGGGCAACTAGGGTTTTCCCTTTTTCAACACATCTGGTCTTGGAGGTTTCTACCCCGGGACTAACTTTTGGAACATCTTTCCTGGAGGGTACACATTTCCCCCTAGGGTCAACCCCCTTGGGGGAATTTTTGGTCTCGGGGTAGTCATGCTTCTGGAAGTGCCACCATTCTTGGGGGAACTCATTCTCCAAAAACCCCTAAACCTTTTAGCAGTACAAACATAGGGCAATCAAAAGGTTCATTTGGGATAGTAGAGACTTCACCTCCCTCCAAATATTCATTCGCATTGTTTCCTTTCATTGCAATGCTCGACTTATTATATTTGTCACGGTTAACGAATCACCCTATAACCCATGACCCCTCATGGCTGACAATTCCATCCAAGCTATCGTCATATATTCTAAGGTTCGATGGAAAGCCAGGAGAGGACCTCTCAACACACATCATGACTTACCACTTGTGGTGTTCATCGAACTCGTTTACAGATGATAGTGTAAGGTTGCATCTTTTCCAAAGATCCTATACTGGAGCCACCGCCAAACGATACATTTAACTTAAAGGTGGTTCTTTAAGAGGCTTCAATGACCTGGCTATGGAATTTTTAATGCATTACCAACTACCAATTCAGTATGAGATAGGAACAACGCTCTTGACTTTGCTAAATCAAAACAATGCCACTCACATTTCCAATCATATTCATGAGTGGCAGAGACGACATATGATGATTAAGACTCAAATTCCAGGAAATCTCCTAATGGAGTGTTCTACCAAGTCCCTCTTACCACCCATTTCCCAGGATGTAGATATGGTCGAGGCGACCACCAAGGAGGAAGCCATTTTGCATGCCCAACATTTGGACTTGATCTATTCTTAGTCGAGTATTCTATATGAAATCATCAAAAATGCTCCTCGCTCGTCAACTAATCCATGAAAACCCAACCCAGGACCACATGGTGATGGTGTGGTTGTTTCTATTTCAGATACATTTGTGAACCCGTTAGTTGATCAAATGGGTCAAATGTCCATTAAGTCTCACTCGTCAGTTGTTGGCACTAATGCTCAAACTATTACAGTCCCTTCTCAAACCTCCGAGGTAAATTTAGTGCAGTCCACACAACTAGATAATCCACAACAACCTAGAGGTAAGAAAAAGAGGGTCAAGAAGAAGAATTCCAATAATGAGAAAGGGACTACCTCCACCCAAAACACCTAGAAGGGAGGCACTAAAGAGAAAAGGAAGATTCATTTTCCTTCAAAGATTTATGGGGAGGACCATCCTACTCACCAGTGTACTCGGAAGGATGAGATCAATCAATTTTTGGAACAACAACGAGCCCCGAAACAAAATGTTCTATTAAATCATCCATTCCCCCCTCAACCTCATAATATGGTTTCCAAAAATCCTTCCCCTCCACAAGGGGGCATGGCAGGTACCCCTCACCAAAAGGGGTCTTCCCTGAATTCTTCTCTATTTATGTGTGACCACCCTGTCAACTTGTAGACTCAAAACAAGAACTATGACATTCCTGAGCCTTCCCATGCTACCCTAGAAGCATCATATTCTTTCCATCCTAGTGGCACTCTTTAGATAGAGAAGTCATGTTTTGATGCACTTCTTCACCTCTCGAAGGGCGCTCTTCGATGTACGACACATAATACCAACACTTGAGCTGCCTATAATTACAATATTGTGGAATATTTGGCCCAGACACCTTGTGCCATGTCAGTGCTTGAATTTCTCCAAATATTCCCAACACAGTAGAAATCCTTTCTATCTTCCATAGGTGGGGTTTATCCCTCAGAGTCAAACTTGATCACCTTTGAGATCAATCAGTTTACTCATAGACTCTCCCATTAGGTTTCCTTTCATATTATAGTGCGATCATTGGGGAAAAACATCTACCAGACAATGGTGGATGAAGGAACCTCGACTTGCATCATCTCCATTTCTTGTTGGAAATCCATTGGCTCTCATAAGCTCGACATGTTTACAACACTATTAAAATCATTCGATAGACACATGTTTCAGCCTCATGGAATAATCACCGCCTTACCCATCGAGTTAGGTGGAAAGACTGTCTCTGTGGTGGTAGAGGTTATCGATGCACCTCTTGAGTACAATATGTTACTCGAGCATACTTGGTTCTACAAGATGACTGCAATTGTCTCTTCGGTCCTTAGGGTCTTATGCTTCCCTCACTAAGGGAATCATCATAATCGATTATCTTGTGTTTTGTACCCGAGACCTTGGATATAATGCAGGGTCTAATGTACCCTTTGTCGATGATACCATGCAGCCTTTTGTCAAATTTGGTGCAGGAATGTTCAAAGATACTTCACTCATGTAAATTTTTCCCATTTCCCCGCCATCTCCCACTACACATATTTATCCTATCAACATGATTTCTTCATTTACCAGTGGATCCCTCGGGTCTCTTGATCCTTGGGTGGTACCTTATCCCAAGGATGTTGATTCATATGGAGCATCCATTCTTCTCACCAAGGTCGAGATTGTCGATCCAACGATCCCATCATCATATGTTGATACTGGTCACCAACTCCATCGTCATATGGAGTGTGATCAACCTACTCCACTTGAATGGGTTGTTGACTCTCTAAGTTCACATGACTTCCTTGATTTTAAGTTTCCTTCAAAAGAGGCCATCTTGGATGTCATGGCTTCCATAGAAAATCCCAAGGAATATGAACATTATCTAGAATCCATCCTCCCTAGTTTGGAACTGATGAGAGTTGACATGATGGATCTTGATCCAAGGTTGGGGGAATTTGTTGGGACACCTAGTGAAACCCCTGGTCTTGACCCTTTTCCACATTAGTTATGTTTTTTCAGAACTTGCCACTGAACTTGCCACTGAAGTTTAAGCCTGAGTCGAACATCTACTTTTTTGTTGACTTTCTGAGTTGGCCATGCTTATGTCAGTTGTACTTTGTGATACTCTCTCTTCACATATTCTCTCGGTGTATGTTTTGTGTCGATTGATGGGGGATACATTAAGGCCCTCCTTCATTGGATCTCTTCCTATCGACTCCAACACATTATCTACGAGAGGGATCTAAAAACCATCTAGTACCTTGGAGCTTGCAGTCCTCAATGGCAGGCCTCCTCGTGATCGACAATGGATTTTAATCGTTGATTCCTAATTGATTTATTCTACAAGTGTTCAACATTAGATACTCTAATCAAACTTGTTAGATTGTACTAGGTACCTTGGGGTCCATATTCATCATCAGTGGGTCCCCTCATGTATCTTAACGGTATACATCAATGATTGGTAATCAGATGATTTCTACCATGCTCGACATCATCTCATCTATTCACATGTTGTAGATTTGTACTATCGAGGTTTGGGAGGAAGACCTTGGGTATGGGGCCACATCATTCTTTTACAACATACCCTCCCAAGTTGTGATGGAGTATATCAATTTTATATGAATATTTCAGGGGAACTCTTCTCAGTGCTTGTTGTCTTCTTGACATCTATATGTTATGTCATAGATCCACATTGTATTTGTTGGTGGGTATGATTATTTTCCTGACTTAGATCCACATTGTATTTATTGGTGGTTATGATTGAGTTCATGACGAAGATCCACATTGTATTATCTCATGGCTATGGTCTCATTGATGACATGGATCCACTATTTATTCTTTCATGGCCATGATCTAGCATTTCATTTCATGGATCCATAGTGTATTGTTTGGAGGCCATGCTCATTATGAGTCTAAGTATGTCTACTTAGGGGATTGGTATATATATACTCATCCTTGGTGTTTAATTGCAGGAATTCTTTGGTTTCCGAACCTCCTTTTCTCTCTCCTTTCACTGCCTCATATGGAATTTATTGTAGTGTATTTCAGCCATCCACTCCTTTCCTAACCTCACACTTTAGGCAGCATCAGTTATAGTCTTAATATCCACCCTATAGAGAAGATATAAATCCATCAGAGGATAGAGGCCCTAATATAACTTTTTCTTGAGGTTTGACCCCTTTCAGAGCATTTTTGGAGGCCCTTGCATGACACATAGTAGGAAACCAATGAGGCCCTCACTGGACACTAGTGGCTCGTCAAGCAAGGAATTGTCCAAATTCTACAATTGAGGAGTTACAAGGTGATAGGTGAGGGATGAGTTGTATCTTCATGGAAAGGGCATAGGATCTAACATCATTCGAGTCTCTAGTGGCCTCTAGAATATCTAGAAGCCTCTCCCAAGCCTCCTTTAAGAGTTTTATAACAAATCAAAGCCTTGGGAAAGAGGAGGAAGAATTCAGAGTAATGTTATGTTGTCCAACTACAGAGTTATCATCCAGAATTCAATGAGCCTAGCCTGGCCAAGAAGCTGCAAAGAGAGGCAAGGAGCAAGGAGGCTAAAGGAAGATGCATCTTCATCAAGTTGAGGTATGATTTGGTATGTATTCTCCATGATTTATTAATAAATCATTTGGTTTTCCCCTCATATCATTTGTGTTCATTGAATGAATGATAGATATGATTTATTCCTTTATAGATCTGATTAGAATTAGATTGGATCTAGGATTCTAATCCTTAGTAGAGAAGAAGAGAAGGTTTTGTTTATCTTTTGTATACAAGAAACAGGTTATGGAGCTTGGATCTAGTGCTTCAGAACTACAACAACTGGGAAATATGAAGGACCACCTCAAGAAAGGTATGAAAATCTTCTCCACTCTATAAGATGATCATGAATCTATGTGTGTAAGTCTAGATCTAGGAAATACATAAGAAGTCTACCCCTTTCCTGTTTAGGATTGATAGACCAATCTTGGGGAGACCTTATTGATTATTCTGTGAGATCCCCATGAGAAAAAATCCCATAACAAATTGGCAACTCTGCTTGGGAAACCAGAACAACAACAAAATAACTATTGCTTAATGCTAAAAGTCTTATCCCTATCAAAAAATAACATGTCACGGTTTGCTAAATAACAAAAGCTAAAATTCCTATCTAAAATAGTCTAGTATGCTAACTGGTGTTGGGCTATCTAAATATAGTCAATATGATAAATATGTAAAGATATAAAACAAAGCATGAAGAAATTAATCTTGAGGAGAGGGGGGAATTTCCATTTGAACCTGATGATTTCCCTTGCTTAGTTCATTGAGGTTCAATCCAACTTTTTTTTCTTCCAAGAGAGAAATTTTCTGGTCCATCACTTTAGTTTGCAACTAGAGGTATTCCAATTGAAACAACATTTCATTGGCGACCGAGTTCTTGTTTGTCATTACTTTTCCCAATAGGGCCTTGATATGCCAGTAAAGATCAATGGTGCGATAGTATTTTGTTTCATGGGATCTGGAGGACCCTGTGTTGGGGACCCATGTGGTGATATCTGTATCAATGTCCCCATTTGATACCATAAATTTGTCTAAAC
>ML791030.1:492676-503357 GCA_009831015.1 Picea engelmannii
TATATATATATATATATATATATATATATATATTGGTGGATTGCAAAAGCCCCTCAATACTTCAAGATTATTTTTATTTTTAGTAATCATTGATGACTATTACTATCTACCAAGATCAATTGTGGTCTATTGAACCTTAAGAAAAATGTTAAGGAATTAATCAGTTTACTTTAAAATTATATTTTTATGCTCGAAAAAATTGTAGAGAAGCTTTCCTAATTCTCCATAGTTTAGTAAGGTCGGTATTGTAACAAATGATTTTAAATTGATATCTAATGTGGGCATATGTAGGACATTCTAATAGAAAGTGATTTTCATTCCCCGTCTTCTTAGTATCACAAAGATGACAAATTATTTTATCCTAGAATGTCTTAGAAATTGTCCAACTCAATGTTTCCCTATGGAGCTTGTGAGAGTTCATTCTTATTTTATAAATATTGATTTTCTTCTTTAAATTAACTAGAACATAAAGATACATTGATCTTCTAGATTGTGGTTAATAACCTCTTTATAGTGTCTTAATTTTCTTTTTTCCTCTATTTTTTTATCACACCACAATTTCTCCTTAAATTTAGATGGGATAGTATTTTTTATGGTATCAATATTCTACAAAGTGACCTCCTCTATTCTCCAATGATTTAGCCAAGACTTACCATCTTTATGCCATCCCCTCTTAAGGCATAAGTGACTTTGATTGGAGTTTGAAGCAATCTTATGAAGTCTCTTGTCTTTTATGTTAGCTGCCTTATGCTTGTACATTAGGTACCTAGTCATAGACATACTCTTAGTGAGGGAAAGACTAGCTTCTATAAGTAGGATATGATATGGCGTATTTCTCTTAATTTTAAGATTATAAATTATAAAAAGATTTTGAATGTTAGCACCCTAATTAGAGTGATAGGGTTGGGACATGTTAAGGTTGGATATTAGATGTTAGGATTTTGTATGGAGGAAGATGAAATCAGAGTTGAAGTCCCCTATGGGTATTGTAGGAGACATAAAGAAAATGTATGACTTATTACATGGACTATAATGGAAATGAATGTGATGTGATTCCCCCTCTCATATTATGATTCTCTTATATGTGTGAATGCTTGAATGCTTTATGGTTAAGTTATGGAATATTTTGTTTTCTTTAATCATTTACATCTGTCTCTATAATGTTTATTAGTTTCTTGGGAGACCTTACCCTTCATTGGGGTATTGAAAATGTTGACACCAATGGATTATTGGTGGCTTGAGTGTTGAACCTAGGGTCTATTATTAATAGCACCATTGGTTCTCAGTGTCATAACATAACAAATTTTTGTAAGAGAACATAATGGTATGTCATGGAACCCTCATGGTGGGAAATACAAGATTGGATTACCAAATAGGGGATCAAGTTTGCACAAAGAGAAACACATAACCTACACAAGGATTCTTCTTGAATTTCCTAACTTATTGTAGGAGCGAATAAAAAGACAAGTAGAAATTAACACAATACACCGCTCTCACGAACCTGTAATTTTGGATCAAGAAATGCTTGAAAGACTCTATATATTACATAACTAAAGGATGCATGCAACTGATTATGGGTTCAAGCATGTTAAAGAGGGATATATAGTAGAGTTTTTTTATTTATTATAACACCTCTTCCAACATGACTGAGAGGTATTTTGACGTCAGGCCAAGAGGAAGGTTGTTGGAAGCGATATCATTATGGATTAAGATGTTGTTTGTGCAGAAAGAGTTGATGTGGATGATATCAGACATAATGGAAGCATAATCCCTTGCAAAGCGGGTGCTATGGGAAAGAGGAAAGAGATATGAAATATAGAGAATAAAGAAAGATAGATCCAAAGGAGTGGAAGAAAGCCAATGCAAAGAGATATGAATGCAACAATGTATTATGTGAAGTAGTTTTGAAGGTATGGATGGATAGTTTAAGGAAAAGGGAAGAAGAAATACTAGGCAGTTGCAGTATAGTAGGATAGACAGAGATAGAGGACGTGCTTGAGGAGCATGTGAAGGAAATATATGCATCAGAGGTGTGTGTAGAGATAAGAGAAGCACTAGAAGAATGTGCCAAGATAAGTGATAATAGAGTATAAGTTGACGATGTCAAATCCCAATGGAAGGTTAGAGATGAGAATCATTTGGAGGAAGGGTTGTTAATGATTGTGTTGACTAGTTAGCTTAGCTAGTTAAAATATAACATCTGTTATTTATATTCCAGAACCGGTAAGGTTTTGATTGTATGTAGCATGTAGTTTGATCTCCTTAGGTGTCCAGATTTAGGTCCAACCCCTTGCACATCAAACATTTGTTTTATTCTCAAAATAACATTGTTTTCTATAGCATATGGGTTTGTATGTTTCCCCATGGTGGTAGATCAACAATGTATTGTCCTTTCAAATCAATGTATTCCCCATCAACTATGGAGTTTTATGAAAAGAATCATTACCAACACTAGGAGGAATAAAATGAGATTGTTGTACAACACCTTCCCTAATCCCAAATACCTCATCTAAATATTTACAACGCTCTCTATGAATTTGATCAATTCCTTGGATGTAACTTATCTCAGGATTCAAATTCTATCTACTTAGATCCTATTAATGAACAACTTGTTTAATATTATTTAGGCATTATTATTGAGAATCTGGTTACTTGTTTGATGATTCTTGCACCACCATAACAGGAAGGTCCTTCATCTAGTATGTATAATCCCTTATCTCATATACCTATGCACACCATAATGGTTTTAATGGCTTCTATAACAAACAAAGTATATATTGGTCAAGTGGTCACTCTATTGTTCATGTTGCTCCCTACAACCAACCCTATTACTGTTTCACCCTCATTCATGGAAAAACCTACCAGTGAATAACATCCCTCTTTCTCAAGTTATCCTATATCACACCCTAGCATTTACATATGTGTTTGGTTGATAAATTCTTGGACCTCTTATCCCAAAAACAATGATAAATAATTTGTCACTTTCAATTCACAATTACCCTCCATGGAAGGGCCCTACATTGGTGGGAGGAAAAACCTATGCCCCACTGTAGGATTTTTAACACAAGCCAAGATCTAGTTGCGAAAAAAAGAACAACACTAGCAAAATTGCAAGAAAAAGAGAGAAGAGAGAATGAAATGACAATAAAAAGACAATATTGTTAAAAAACTAATTCGAATTTCTCTTGTATATTAATGCTTGACATGAGTACAATATATAGACTCTCGGAGGAGAAAAACAAGGCACATAAGGCTAGGGTTCTTTGTGCATGCACTAATTAGATTTAGTCAATTCTTAACTAATCAATACCATGGGTCAATAACAAGGGTAAATACCACGAGTTAGTGAATAGTAAATTATAAGTTTGACTCCATTAATTAATAAATGAAATGCACACTTCCTAAGGGGATAAATTATCCACATCCAATGCCCATTAGTTTCCTAATCAATGTCATATATTTAGCACTACTAAAAATAGGCAATCCCCTAAATTTTAAGAATAACTAAAAATAAACATGGATGACCCTTGAAAAATGGAATGTTGTGCATGTACCCCAACACCCATCACATTCCAAGAGGTATACAATAAGATTTTTAAGGAATCAATTAGTATGGTCCAACCATCAACAAGAATCCCCACACTCATTAAAATTAATAACGCCGAAAGGCGTACACCTATTGACAATGGGCACAATTAATGATCTTTTAACCTTATTTAACCTTAAACCCTAATCTGATGGGTATGTATTGAAGATGTTGGCATATTCTTAGTCGTCCTCCAAAATCAATGGGTCAGATTTATTATTCATAGCTTTCTTGCATTTATCAAGGCATCCGTTAACATGTTTACTTTTTAACATTTACCTAATCACATTAAAAAATTACTGTAAGGATATGTAAATGCCACGTTTAAATGATTAAGTAAGATTAAACCATGCAGCCAAACATTTCATATTACCACAGACGGATTACGAATTACCACATACATTTTATATTAAGAGCAGGGGTTTTCAGCCGATACCTTTCGGCGTTCTCAGCAGCAAGTTAGCGGCTGTGCTAGTTAGAAACTATGAGTTTCTCTGAATGAATTGTTCAGAGAATGACCCCATATTTTAAGATATGATCAACATCTGTGTTCTGTTCACAGAAAACATGTTTGAAAATTCAGGAGGTGAGAATGACTCTTGGGCATACTTAAGATAAAATTCGATTTGGGCGAAGGCATATCTACGCCCCTCCCTACCCCCTGACCTTCCACTTTCCTTCACATTGTTTCAACTTTCAATATTAACAGTGAGAGCCATTCATGTTCAACAGCTGGAAAGGTTTAGCTTCACGTGGTTTGAATAATGATGTTCAGAATCATTCGTACTCAATGGCTGGAGGCCCACTGTTTCAGAATTTAGGCCGAGTGCCCACTGCTCACATTGTTTCAGAGTTATTCGTACTCAACAGTGGGAAGAAACCTGACTTGATGTCATCTACAATTATTCGTACTCAACAGTTGGCAAGCAACTCGAGTTTAGGCGAGATAAAATTATACGGTCTCAAAAATTTTCCGCCCAGTTCATGGCCCTAAGGTGAATGGGCAAATTAAAATCATGGTTCACTTTTTTCATTTAGGATTACAAGCAAGAAATAACATATCATTTTTTATAATTCAAGAAATTGTAAATTTTGTAGATTTAAGTGATTATTTTTGTATAATTTAAATGTAGATTTAAATAATTTTTTAAGTATATTTTTGAATATATTAAATCTATTTTTACATTAAAAATAAATTCTAAACAACATAAAATAATAATTTCGTATAGATTTATGTTATCAGGTTCCAAAAAAAATAAAAAAATATTAAACAATACCATTATTGAATGTTTATCTCCATTCTTGATTCGGGGATTTTAACCTTATTACCACCATACAAATCGACCAGTGGATAATTTTGTTTCAACATTATCAAGCCATACAAATCGACCAAAATTATTTACTTTACAATATTCAATAATTGCCCGTACCAAAACTGGTTCACGTCGAGAGACAAGTAGGGAAGACTGGTTCACGTCGAGAGCCATTCTTGTTGAACAGCTGGAAGACTGGTTCAGTAGTGACGTCCAGAGTTATCTGGACTCGACAGCTGCAGAGCATTCGGCGGATTTTTCTCCAAAACGGCCCCATCCTGCCATCGGCGGTTCTGGTTCAGCTCGTTTCAGTAGTGACGTCAATATTATCAGTAGCAACTTGACTATAGGTACTATTGCAACTTGTGCAACAAAGTATTTATTCTCCAAAACGGCACCATCCTGTCGATAAAATCCTTTGTGAATGAGATGGTCCCAAGTTAAAATCCTTTTATTCGCAACCAACCAAAGGAAAGTATAAATTTTACGCCAAAGGTAGTTCGACCAAATTTTCCCCCATATAGGGCGTTTTTGGCAAGGATAAATAGGTCTCTTTTACTCTAAATTCTCCATCTCCTCACCAACCCCATCTAATGGTGTGTGCATCATTTCTGACCTCGACCTAGAATTCTTGCAAATTTGTCATAGCCATGTCTTTAGTTTGATAATTCCATTGAATTCGTCATTCTTTTAAAGGCTTCCAAGTTCTTATGAAAGGAATACATCTTACTTGGATGTCCAGTAACGCTGAAGCATGCTGAAGCTTCACCCAAGTGGCATGTTCCATGTCATCCCATAATATTGGATGATGATCCCACAAATCATCCCAAAAGAGGGTTGAACGTCCATTATGAACTTCCCATAAGCATTGAGATTGAACCAGAACATGATTTCGTCATGCATTATTCCAAAATAGGGATCCCTTTCTGTTTTTGTCAGCTCTGATTAAGCTTTGAAGTGGGATTCTGGGGACATACTTATTCCTCCATAGCTTAGCCCAAAGAGATGAAAGAGACTTGTTCCATCTCCACAAGAGTTTCGTTGCTAGGGTATTGTTGGAAACCTAGGGGTCCCTAATGCTCAACCCCCCCTAGGACTTTGGTATACAAAGAGTGTCCCACACCACCAAAGGCCATTTGTTTTCTTTTGACGGACCACCCCACAAGAAATTGCGCTGGAGGGACCAAATTTTTTTAACATAATTCAAAGGGGCAACTACAACTGAGAAGAGGTAAAGGGGAGGGCAAAGAGGACAATCTTGATCAAGAGGATACGTCTTGGAAATGAAAGAGAACGATGGGTCCAACTGCTCAGTTTAGCTTCTAGTTTGGCCATAATAACCTCCAAGGAAGGGTCGTGGAGAGATTTGGACAGAAGGGGGGCTACTAAATACTTAGTTGGGAGGAAAGAGGGTTGGAAAACAAGAAATATGGTTAGATGTCGTTGAATAGTGGGAGGAGTGTTGAAGAAAAACATATGGGATTTCTCCTGGTTAATGACACTGCCAAAATCAAGGTTAAAGAGGTCTAGGATTTTTTTGAAAGAATCCACTTCTTTTACTGTAGGTGTTCCCATTAGAATATTGTCATCCACAAACTAAATATGAGATAGATCCTCTACCCCTCAAAGGAGGTTTATCCCCTTGATAGTCCCCTGTCTTTTAGCACGGGAAAGGTTGCAACCCAAACCTTCCACCATGATTATGTAAAGGAAAGGGGATGTAACACCCTGTTTCCCCCAGTCTATAAAAATAACTATATTGGCCAAGAACTATGGCAAACTCAAAGATGTGAATGTTTGATTTGACGGACCTTTGTATAAAAGGTCGATGAATTTAAATTATGTTATGATTATGTGCTGCATGACTGCTGGGAGGGGGATGTGCTAAAAGAGACCACGATGGCTAATGAGAAGTGGTGGAAGGGACCTGGAATGGTTGTGTTAACTTCCACCGAGCCAGTACCGTACTGGTTTTACTTGCTCAAAGACCAAAGCAACTCTCTGACCCTGGAATGGATTTCCCATCAGATTGGTAGGTGGGGAGGCTCCTCAAGAGTTAATGAGGGGATGGGGGTGAACCGCCCGTCCGTAACAGCTCCCAGACCTGACCGCAGACAGGGAAATTCGCGCCACACGCAATCTTGCAAAGAAAAGGCAAGAGAGGAAGTGTGGTAAGGGAACGGAGGAGAGAAAGTGCACGCGACAGGGATCGCAGAAGAGAACTGGGAGAAACCCGGGAAATACAGGGAGTTATGAACAGAGGAGAAGGAGAGTAACCTTTGTCCTTGGCTTTCGTTGAGCTGGAAGTAGGAGACTGAATCTCAAGCATCGTGGTCTAGCTTGGGGGTGGCCAATGGTAAATCCGTTTGGAGTCACTGAGCCTACGGTTGGGTGGAAACGAGCACCCCTCTCAGTAGTCGCATCACGCCTGGTGTTTCTGACAAGTGTTTACATCTTGTATCTTGAATTGAATATCCTGGACGCATACTCATGTTTATACGCTCATAAATGTTTCTGTATTGAAGTATTTGCCTTGTGTTTTGATTAGAAATAATGGATGCATGCTTATACTCATATGACCATAATCGGTTTAGGTATAGAATGCATAAGTTCAGAATATGAGTCTGTTCCCTTGAGATTCGTTCCATCTACTTGACTCGCGCTGTGTCCTGGTTTGATTTCCCGAAGGCACCTCCTCTCAAGAAGTTCCCTCGCATTCCAGAGCCGGAGTGAGTTCCTTGAAAAGACTATCGTTTTAGTAAACCCACGAGTTTACTTTACCCCTGACACAGAGTTCATAGCTCAACGATTTAGGAAGGCTTTTCAGTCAAGTCACCAAGCCTAGGGATAATTACCCAAGAAACCGTTGAAGGATCATGTGATCTGAGTTTGCAAACCTTGTACAAGAGAGAATAGTTCTCTCAAGTTTTTGGCGTTTTGGCACTCAGGAAACCAAAGGGTAAGACCCCTCATTCTCGCAAGTCATGAAATCCCGATACCCGAAACCCCGACGCGCTCTGTGGATGAGTCGGTTTTGCGTGAATAGGTTTCCGCGTTTCGGCACTCGGGAAACCAAAGGGTAAGACCCCTCATTCTCGCAAGTCATGAAATCCTGGTATGCGAAACCCCGACTCAGTTTAGTGTGAATAGATTTCGGCGTTTTGGCACCTGGGAAACCCAAGGGCAAGACCCCTCATTTTCGCCAGTCGCAAAATCCCAGTATGTGAAACCCCGACTCAGTTTAGCATGAATAGATTTCGGCATTTCGGCACCCGGGAAACTCAAGGGCAAGACCCCTCATCTTCGCCAGTCGTGAAATATTAGTATGAGAAACCTCGACTCAGTTTAGCGTGAATAGATTTCGGTGTTTCGGCACCCAGGAAACCCAAGGGCAAGACCCCTCGTCTTTGCGAGTCGCGAAATCTCGGTATGTGAAAACCCAACTCATTTTAGCGTGAATAGATTTTGGCGCTTCGGCACCCGGGAAACCCAAGGGCAAGACCCCTCGTCTTCGCCAGTCATGAAAGCCTGGTACGCAAAACCCCGACGCGCTCTGTGGATGAGCCTTAGGTCACAGGGCAGAGTCATGTGGTAGAAGGAGGAGGTAGGTGCTAGTAGTTAACCAAGGGTCAAAAACTTGGGAATCGACATTTCGGGTCCCGAAAGAATCTGGACCATCCATTTGTAGGGGACGCGTAGCGTAGGCCTAAAGCCACCGGGGTTCTGGACATCGGCGAAATAGGAGTGAAGACCCCGCCAAAAATCCTGAAGGGTAGAATGTCAGGATTTAACCCGGGCCGTTGATCAAGCCGACGATCTGGACCATAGATCCGAATGATACTGAGCTTTCAAGTCCTGGGGATTAAAAAGGGAAAGGAGGAACGCTTGCATCAAGATTCCCTAAAATGCAAAACCCTGAAATCATTTAGAGGAATAACACCAAGTCATAGGATCAGTCGTATGACAAACAACCCAAGGTAGGAGCTAAGGATCTGTTAGACCCTTTCGAGTTTTGGCATTTCGAAAGACAGAGAACAGGGGAATGCTTGCATCGCGATTCTCCGAATTGTGAAAGCTGGAAGCACCATTTTGGTAAGGCCCGTGGTCATAGCCAATGATCACATGGAGGAGGACAAGTGAAGGGATGGTCTGCGCTAGGCCCCATAGAAATTCGTGGATTCCGTCCCTCGAAGAAAAGACAAAAAAAAAAAAAATCATAGTTGTCATAGTGAGTGTGTGACAGGGAACAACTGGTCTCCCTTCCTGAGACCTCTTGAAACATTGAAGGTCTTAGAGGGGGAGTCATTCACCGGGATAGAGAAGAAGGCTGAAGAGACCAAATTCATAACCCAAGCCACCCAGTGTTCCCCAAAGCCAAAAGCCAAAAACATATTATGAAGGAAGTTCCAATTCATACGATCATAGGCCTTGGACATATCAAATTTCATCATCATTCCCGCTTTTTTTTACACCTTGAGGTAGTGAATAGCTTTGTGGGATACTATAATACCATCTAGGATGTTCCCGCCCTCTACAAATCCTCCCTGCTCCTGAGAAATGGTGAGAGGGAGGATAGGTTTTAGCCTAGAGGTTATCAATTTAGAAATAATTTTATAAATGATATTGCATAAGGAAATGGAGAGAAACTTATCCGTTGAGCATGTTCCTTTGATCTTTGGGATTAGAGTGATGAAGGTGGCATTGAAGGTTTGCAGGATAGATTTAGGTTTGCAATATTCCTCCACCACTTCCCAGATTTTGTTGCCAAGAACCGACCAGCTTACCCGGATAACTTCAAGAGTAAATCCATCTGGCTCGAAGGATTCCCCTAGGGCCATGCATTTAACAATTACTTCAACTTCTTCTAAGGAAGCTAGTCTCATCAGTATTTGAGATTGTTCTGGGGGAGCCAACCTAGGAATTGCTTCAGTTATTTTACTGATAGCTTCATGTTTGTTTATCACAGGTTCTGAGAGAAGGTCTTGGAAATAGTCCAAGAGTTCCTTATCAATATCCTCCTTTGTCACTTTGGTGTTGCCATCATATGCTTGGATAGACACAATTTTATTCATATTCCTTCTCTAGGTTAATGAGTTATGGAAAAAGCAAGTGTTCTTATCCCCTTCTCTTAATCAGTGGATCCTATATTTTTGTCACCAAAGAGTCTCTTCCTGGAGTTCTCGTCTAACCAAATATTCCCTGATTTCATCTTCCCTCGTAATGAGTTCTAAGGAGAAGAGTCCTTGAATTCCTTTCTACTGAATTTCCTCCATTTCTTGTTCAAGTTTCTTTTTCTCCTCGAAAATGTTACCGAAAAAATCTTTATTCGACTTCCCGAGACACATTCAGACGTGCTTCATCCTCTATTGGAATAGGAACATTTTCATTGCATGGAGGTATTTCGGGTCTCCCCACCAGAGGGCCAAGTTTGTAAGGAAGTCCAGGTGGTCAAGCCAAAACTTTTCGCACCAAAAAGGAGAAGGACCTTGCTTCCATACTTGGGGCCATAGATGATTTTAGGGGCGAAATTTCGCCCATGGGCGAAATTAAGGGGCCTCTAATTTTTTATTGGGCGAATTTTTTGTATTAGAGTGATTTTTTTAAACTTATTTCATTAGCCCGTAATTTATTTTAGGGTAAAAAATCGTGTACAGGGTTAGCCCATGTTTTTAGGAGGGATAGAGGAAAACAAATTATATTTAGCCCCTGAAATTTGGAGGAACAAGCTTCCATTAGCCAAATTTCTAGAAATATGGGAATTTATGATAGCTTCTTCGCCCTG